>VNJY01000005.1:0-121043 GCA_008042715.1 Drosophila bocki
AGCTTCGGACTGGAAATAAAATACCCTGCCAGGGTATAAAAATTATAGCTTCGTTGTTTTTCAACGTATGTTTATCTACTCTCAGATATACGCTTTTTTTATTATTCTAGATTTTTTGTATAAATTTTATAAAAATCGCACAACTATATCATATAGCTGCCATAGAAGCGATCCGTAAATGTATAAAATATGTAAAGCTGGGAATGTAAAACTGAAACTGTCAAACTGTAAACATAATAAGTATAGGTAAAATTTAATGAAACTCTGTTTTGTGAGTGTTTTCAGCATTTAAATCTATAATATAAACATCGAAACCAATCTGCAAGGGTATACAAACTTCGGCGTGCCGAAGTTAGCTTCCTTTCTTGTTAAAACTCAAATCCACTGAAAACTTGAATATGTCACACTCAAGTTTTTCATAAAAAAAAGAAACCCACCCATATTGCCAAAGGATAATGGATTTGTTTCGCTAGCAAAAACCGAAAAGGGAACCATTGTAATAATGTCCAAAAATATGTTACCAACACGTGTAGCCCGGCAAGCGAAAAAAATATGGAAAATAAACGAAATGTAAAACATTTGCCCGGCTGCAGCAGGGCTTTTTTCCAACCCCAAGCCAAAGCCAAAGCCCCAGCCCCAACCCCCCTGTCAGGCTTAATCGATGCAGCCTCTGCTCTCTGTATTTTATACAGAGCGATATTTTATTTAACGCCAGCAGCTAGACAGACGACGGCCAGACCAGAGAGAGCTCCAGCCAGCCATCGAGACAGACAATGTCAATGCACAGGCCGCGTTCATCATCGCCCCTGGGAAGGGGGCTAAGGGTACGGTAAGGGGATGGGCTAGGTCCCCCCTGAGCCGGCATAAAAACATAAAAAAATATGCTGACAATAAAAATTTGTTGAGCGGCTCAGCAGCATGCAACATGCTGTTGCACGCCGCCGCCGCCAGCAGGTCAGACGGAAGTTGCCCACACGGCTCACCTACATACGAGGCTCGTATGGGGGGAAACAAATGCGGCAAGGACTCGCAGGATTCACTGATGATGGCCAAGGTATGCCCTTACTAAGATGATGTTTATTTTAGAGCTTTTAGTTTCGGGAAATTAAAATAAAGAAATAAAAAAAGAATAACTAAATATAAATAAGTGTAAAAGGCTATATTACTTTCTTTGTATCTTTTTTTTTAATTATTTTCTTTTTTAATTTGTGAAATATATTATAATATGACTAAAATACCCTAAATATTGCTACCAGAGAATTGTACTAGAAAAATTCTGAAAAAATTATGAAAGCAATATTAAATTTTGCCAAACAAATATGCAAGTTTTGCAAAAGTGACAGTGGAACCCGATTAATATATTGTAAAATGTTGAAATTATTTTATAAACTAAGCAAAGTTTAAATAAAATAAACAAAAAATACTCTTCAAACCGTCTTAGACTTTTTGTTTTTCAAATATAGACAAAACAGACCTTATTTTAAGGGATCTCAACCAAGTATATTTCCATCCCCAAACCAAACACCATTAATTCAGTGACAAGTGTAATTTGCGGCATCCGAAACCCTGGCCAAGATCATTGGGAAAAAGTCTCACAGTTCAATGGCCGGCGGCGGATTTCAATGGCGTTGCAATAAAAAGCGAATGGAATTCGCCAGTGCAATAAAATAGAAACAACTGTGCCTAAAAACCACTCAAGCATACTCTCAGGCCCGGTGATTGGCTGAGGAGGGGGCAGTCCCCCCCAGCCAGGACACGGCTCCTAGATGCCGTTGTCAAAAGTTACGTTGCCGTGAGTGAATGCCAGTGAATGTGGAAGCGCTTGGTGCGGAAAAACAGACATTGACTAGGTAGCGAAAATAAAGTCGTAAACCTGAAATAAGCCATCAATGGCATTAAAACCCCGGCGATGGCGACACAGCCCTTTTACGGCGCTCATCATGTGCCACGCCCCGCGCTACATACGGATTTTCGTCCTCTTATCCGCCGTTTCTCGGGGGCGACGCCGTGTTTCATTTGTCAAAGTGCCCGGAGTTCTTTGGGAGGCGGCAT
Source organism: Drosophila bocki (assembly GCA_008042715.1). Classification (NCBI taxonomy): domain Eukaryota; kingdom Metazoa; phylum Arthropoda; class Insecta; order Diptera; family Drosophilidae; genus Drosophila; species Drosophila bocki. The sequence continues at coordinate 2,053 of VNJY01000005.1, forward strand.
GACTGCCGCTTTTTTGTGGCTTTTACGTATGGGTAATCTTATAGGCGGGCATTACTCATACGCTCAAATCAGACTGCCTGCTGTTGCCCTCCCTTTCCCTTTCTTCCTGCCTTCACATTTAAAGTTTCCTGATTACATTGCAAATTATATAATTTCGTTGTTGATTTTTGGCCAAAAGAAAGTTTGACATCGGCCAGGCGAAGGGTGTGGGCTAAGAGACTAGAGATGGTTGTTTTGGGAAGTGAAAATGCTAAAGAAAATATAAAAGAAAATAAAGCTTGGATTGGTTTGTAGAAAAGCAGGATAAATTATATATTTTTAAATATAAAAAAAAACATAAGAATAAAGCCTAGCTTCTTTAAATGTTTACCTTTTAAGGAAGTGCTTAAACTTAAAACTAATTAATAATAATGAAAATGAAAATTAAAAGCTCCTGTTTTACTTTACCTTTTTTATTTTTTATTAATTTTTACCCACTTTATATTGAAACCTTATTAATATCCGATATTTCCAGCTTGCCATAACTAGCCTGGCCCACTTTCGTGGCGTCATCTTATTTAAAAATCAATATTTGCGGCGATACGTGTGCGGCATATTAATCATCCGCCACGTTGTCCCAGCCGAGTCGTGTCTGTGATTTCTTTTTCAGGACCTCTCAGCCCGCCCCCTGTTATTATCCGGAGTCACTCTCGATTCTTTTGCTCTCCAGGCAGATATCATTTTAGACACTAATAAAAAGTTTCGACGGGAAAACGTGTGCGGGAAAGCGTCTCCAGCGTCTGGCGGCGCTATTAGAATATGAAGAACCCCTCTGAATGGGACTCCAGATGAGCTGATGGCGCCCACACTTTCGCATAGTTATAATAAGCAAAGTTTTCTGCTGACTGGAGAGACTCGTTTTTCCCTATTTTGTTCTTTACTTTTTTTGGGATAATCAAGTTGCTGGAGCGGTGGCTGCTGTGTGGGTTAAGTGCGAGTCAAGTCCGAGATGTCAAGGCTAATGAAAGCGGTAATCTGGCATGGCCCCAAGGAAATGAACCCCGAAGACAAGTGGCAAGTGGCATTATTCCATTAATTTTCGCGCAAAGCCACAAGATTGCTTAAGTTTTGTCCATATGAGTGGCTCTCTAAAGCTCTGTCTCTGGTTTGCCATTCAGAATTCCCAATATTTGCTTGGGCCAATCAGTGCGAGGCTGTTGTACTTTTGGTCACCTGTTTGCAGTTGGCACAACTTCATGGCGGATAGATGAAGACATTAGCAGGTGGCCGGGTTCCGGGTCCGGGTCCGGGTCCTGGCCTGGTTCCAGCTAGTCCACTTTTAAACCCACACCCACCTCAGGTGCATAATTGCCAAGCCGCAAATTAGTTTTATGCAATGCCGCGGCCCGAAAGGCACATGGAGAAAAATTAATTGGAGAGGGTTAAGAAGTTTATTGGCGTTAAGTGGGATCTAAAATGGATTGAGATTTGTTTTTATATGTTTAAGGAGTATTTTTTCTTGTTTAGTAATATATTTGTAAAGGAAATTGAAGGAATTATTATTTAAATAATGTATTCTGGCAAATTCTGTTATGATTTAATGTAAACTTTGTAGTTAAAGTGACTTTTATGACAAAATATCGAAGTTAGTGGCCTAAAGTTTAATTGAAATTTGATTTATTATTATTTTTTGACTATATATTTATTTATTTTAAATAAGATTTGCCCAATTTGTTGAAACTATGTGCCTAATTTTAACTATAGATAGGCAACCTTGTTTTTGTAAACAATTCTAAAAATAACATTTCTTTTGGACAAGTAGAGGTGAAAATTCAAGCTTAAAGTAAAGTAAAGCTAATTAAAAAATTTTTAAAATCCATTTTCCAATAATTGAGAATATATATATATATATTTCTTTGCTTTAATTACTTAATTCCTAAGGACCTCCCATTGCTCAGAGTGTATTAGCAGTCCCCTTTCCTTCCGTGTGCCGTGCCTGTCTGCCTACCTGCGCCCCCCAAGGATATTAACTACTCTGAGTTGGCTTAGCCAGTTGTTTGTGCAGCCAATAACCCGTACTGCCAACTGGCTGCTCCAGTTGGAGTCCTGCCACCGCTCCTGCTCTGGTTCCTGCTACTGCTTCGCCTCAACCGCTGCCCAGCTCATGAATGTTTGAAGAGCCCGGGCTGCGGCTGCGACGTTTCCCGGCTTTCGCTCGGCTTTTGCCGCTTTTCCGCTTTTCCTGTACTGCCTTCCGGCTTGGCGAAAATTAAACATGGCGTCAGGTGGGCGGCGGTTGGCATTCCACAGCCGCTTGTTATTGTTGTCTAGCTGCGTTTTTGTGTGCATATTAATTGGATTATCTGGAAGGCGTCCCCCATCTAACACATGCGTGTGTAGTCACGTTAATCTCTGGGGAGATCCTGCGAGCCGAGTCCTGGCATGCAATTGTTTAAAAAGCATTTGGCCAAACAATGTGCCGCCAACCGAACTTGCCTTGCCTTGGTTGTTGGTGGTGGTGGTGTTGCCCAGCAAAATCAACATTAGATGTGGGTGCTTCCACCCAGCGCATAAATCACTGGGTTCGGGGGCGTTTCTGGATTCCCCAGGATCAGGGGCTTGAAAAGTGGCTACAGCAGCTGCTCTCGCGCTGTCCAAATATTTACACAATGCCAATGTAAATTAAAAAACAGACAGCGGGCACGGCAACAAGTTGAGCACAATACAAGCAGTGCCCAGTGAAAACAATAACTTGGTTGGAAGTTACAGGATGGAAGGAGCGAAGGAAACCCTAGACTGGCTGAAAATGTGGAAATCGACAACCGAATGGAGTATTTTCATTACCCCCAAAATGACTTTTCACTGCCGTAGCCCCCCAAATGCAAATTATTGCCCAGTCTCTTCGACTGGCGAGATCTGTTGAAGCGTTAACCAAAGGATGGAGATACCAAAGGCGGAGCTAAAATCAAATGAACAGAGATAGACACTGGAAGAAAAGGGGCTGCACTTAAGCAGTAACAATTAAAGAACAATTAGAAACATTTTCTTATATCTTAGTTAAGAAATAGATCATTCTTTGAATGTAATTTTGGATAAATAAGAAATTCAAAATAGATTGTATTCCAATGATAAGCTCATTATTCCCCAAAGTGCATCGCATCCTTGGCCAGGCATCATTAGCCGCCTGTCTGTGGACTAATAAACTGAGCATTTCGGACACAAGCGGACGCAAATAAGTCCATTGGCCAATACAGGCAGTCATCCACAGCGGATTACACAAACCGACAAACAAGCAGCTTAAAAACCCGGCTTTCCAAGGGGGTTGCCATGGTTCGCAGTTCCTGCCCATTCTCTCTACTCCAGAGATCGTAGACTCTCCAGGCACACCTGGTCCGAGGCTGAGCCCAAAAAAGAAGGGTTCCGTTGCCATACGTGGCTGTGTGCCCTTTTGTTGAGTCCAAATATCTGATGCTGTGTGCGTAAATTAACAAATAAATGGCATTTTTGTTTGGTTCCACTTCCAGGTTCCATTCCGTGTCCAGCCTTTTGTTTTGGGGCAACCAACTGGCCAGGACTTTAACTGGGAATGGGAGTGGTTTTTGGCCAAATGATTGGCCACGCTGCTTCTTTGAAATTTCATAAATTTCCGTGCAAAATGCGTAAAATGTGGCCTGAGGGCTCCGATTGTTGTTCAGTCAGTTGACCAAACAACCTGAACCCAGAGCCAGAGGACTCTAGACACTGAGAAAAAATAGAAATAATAAATAAATAAGTAAACAAGGCAAGGATCTTTTGTTGTTAAGGTGTCAGATTTTATTTATTTTAAAGAGATTACATTCGCTTCTGTTACTTTTGATCTTTGTGATGTTTCAGATAATTGCATTATTTATTTATCTAAAAATGTTTAATATATTTTTTTTTTAACATTTTCCCACAGTGTCTGCTTTGATTTTGTGCCTTGAATGCATGATGTTATGGGGCTAAGTGGTGTGTTTGCCTCGGTCTTTGTGTCTGTGTCTTTTTGTGTTTGACCGCAAACAACATTGCACTTTTCTTTTGTTGCATTTTTGTTTGTCGGTTGATCTCACTCTCTCTGTCTCTCTCTCCCCTTGCTGTACTGTCACCGGCTTTTGATCCCACACCACCCACAACAAATCCTTGCAGGTGTGTGTGCATCTGACATTATACTTTTGCTTCATGCCCCGGGGCACCTGTGGTCGAGTTGACTCTTTGGCTGTGACTTGGAGATGCACCGCAGGAAGACGCACACTCCTGGCTGGGGCGTGTTTAGACCACAACAGATATAACCTACAACATATTGTTGGCCACCTTTTTGCGGTTTTTGCATAATTCCAGCCAGGCTCTGCCTGTGACAGGCACTTGGATTAATCCGAGGATTCGGGTAAACAAATTTCTTATTGATTGCATCATCTCCCCGCCGGCAGTATGCCATTTACCAGGCCTGACATGTCCTCCTCCTCCTGCTCCTCGTGGGGCCAGCGGAATCCAAAGGACCAAGTCAACTTCTCAATTAAACGAAATGCAAGTGGGCCTTGCCGCTCTTTTTAGGGGGTATTTTGTAATGGGAAAGGGTGTATACTTTTTATTTATAATTCTAAATAAATAAATAATATTTTATATAATTAAGAGGCATTAAAGAAAGGTATTTACTTCACATATTTCCTAAATTTTTAACTCCTTTTTAATTATAAATATAAATCCCTTGACTAACCCTAGGTATTCTCCATTCGTTTCTGGTTTTTCCCAGTGCTCCTCCCTTTTTCTTTTGGGCCCTGTAAATCTCGTGCAGTGAAAACTTTTTAAAATTAAATGACAAACACACATAAATAACTTTTGTGCGAGTGTGCGACTGTGTGCGTGCGTTGCAAAATGCATTTAATTTGCAGCAAAGTGGCCCAGGACAAAGCGCTGAAGGATGGTGGAAATAAGCACCCTGACATGGGCTTGGCTCCAGTCGCCTCGGCGGCACCGTCATCAGGGCCAGTAGGAGAGGTGGTGGTGGTGGGTGGGCTTGGTAGGTTTTTCGGGCGGCTTTTAAAATGATAAAAGTCGCCGCTTGTCGCGACAGCGAGACGCCGACAAAGCGGCGTAAATTTCAATTAAATGTGAAAGCAAAACAAATTTTAACTTTACTCGCACTCTCTGCCCCCCCAAAGGTTCGGCCACCGAAAATGAATAGTAGGTCCTGTTTATGCGGGGGGAAGTACATGAAGTTTACTTAGGAAAAAAGGAGAATTTTAGATGATTTTATTACCTTAAATTATTAAAAATTTTGTAAACCCTTAAATTTTTACCTTAAAATATAGTTTATTAATAAAAGAAGCTTTAAAAAATAGTAAAAAAAATTTTTAAATCATAAAATTTCTTATGTAAATATAAGGAAAATTTAAGGAATTTGATTTTTCTTTATATTTTAATCTAATATACCATAATTACACACTGTTGTAGAGAAAAATCTATAGTAAGAATGAGCATTTATTCTTTGTAATTAAAGCTATTTTTATTATGAAAGATATTTAATAAAATATATGAAATAATTTAAAATTTCTTAGGCTTTTAAATTTTTATATTTTAGAAAAATATGAATCTGAAATTTACCTTATCCCCCCACACATAAACCCCTAGAAAACCAACCCTCTGGGAGTCTTTATACTCGTGTGCCTAAATGTAATTGTGAATTCCATATTTCACTGGCTCCGAATGTGTGTTGTGTGTGTGTGTGCTGGCTGCCATGTAATTGCCGTTGCCAGTGGTTGTTGTTTTTGCGTTTGTTATAATAACAATTACTTGAAAAATACTCCGATATCAGCGTCAGCGTCGACAGCGCCAGCGAAATTATTTAAATGCTTTGCTGTGCGGGGATTACAAGTGCACAGTGGGGATTGGGGCTTGGATTGGTGTGTATTGTGAGATTGGGCTATTGCCGGATTGTTGGATTGTTGGACTGAGACAGGGAATTGCAGGGAGATAAGTACACACACATAAACACCCACCCACTCAGCTCGGTTCAGCTCAGGAGCCTTGTTAAACAATCACAAAAACATACAAGAGCTCCCATTATGCTGCCAGCAGAGTGACAGAGAGGTGCGAGAGTGTTTATACACAGAGAGAAGAGGAAATGTTATATATTTGGTAATATTTATTAGGATATTAATTGTATTTTGCAATGTAAAGTATATATTTCAATGGGAATTTAAGCGAAAAGTTGTTTTAAATATTTTTAAAATTACATTAAAATCTGTTTGGATACTTTAAACTAATTTGTAAATTAAATAATGAATTAATAATAATATTAAATATATTTATAATAATTCATTTTCAGATTCAAGTTTCCTTTCAATTTCCCCACATTTTTCCCAGTGCAAAGGACCCTCTGTGTGTGCTCCCGCATGCGTGAGTGTGTGCGTCTGGCTGAGTTCCGGAGCTGGCCCGGCGCGGCCGTCAGACAATTTGGTTTAATTGATAGTTTGGATAATGTAATTATAGACAATTGCGTTTCATGCGAAACCGATTTGCCGCTGCCGTCGATTATAATGGCCAACAATGCTCAAGTGAGGTCCAGTGGCGGATAAGAGGAGCTTTCCCCGGAGGAGTGAGCTATGTCCTGAATGGAAGTGAAACGCGGCGGCGGCGGCGGAAAAGTTCCACTTGCTAAATGAAAATGGGCGCCAAATGAAGTGCGTCGCCATCAAGTGTTATTAACTTGTAAAACAAAGGGAAATCGCCGAGGGACCCTGGATAAGGGACACTGGACACCCAGGATAACCGCAGCGTAGTCCTTTGTGGAAGGCACTTACACAACACACACACACACATCAATCAATGCGGAATGCGGCGGCAAAAGTGGACTCTAATTGACAGGATGGCGTTCGGCCGCGCGGCCGCAGGTACATGCAATTAATTATGGTCATTTCCAGGTGGCCCCGCCAGTTGTCTGGCCATTTTTGCCCAAACGAACTTCGAACTTGCAGCTAAATAACAAAGCCAATCCCTGGAACTGAACTGTGTGTGTGTGTTGCATTCTATTTTCCCCGGAAAACGCGGAAAACTGCAAAATGGCCGGCTAAAGAGCGGTAAAAATGCGCGCAAACAAGCGCATAAACGGGTTTCTGTCCCGTCGTCCTCGCCGAATTAAAACAAATGATGAGGTTTTTGGGGCGACTCCCAGCTCCAGTTTCCAGCTCCTGCTCTTCCTGTTCCTGTTCCCGCGGCAGCCATTACAATAACCGCCGCGCTACTCTCTTGTTGCTGTAGAGCAAAATGGCGCCCAATTGGCAATTGGCAATTGGCGCTTCCGGCGGCTCATTGGCTACACCGTCGATCTGAAAATGCATCCTGGTTCCAGTCTGGTCTGCTAGGGTCTCCTCTGGTATGGTCTGGCCTGGTCCTTCGTCCGGCATAATGCACATCCGTATCAATATCGATGACAATCGACAATTGGCCTGCCAAATGCAAAGCCACCAATACGAACACTGTGATAAAATTCGGCATTTAAACGATTATTTTACGGCAGTCATAAACTTTTAATTTTTAAAGTTACACTTAAGAACCTAATTGTGCAGAAATTAAGGAAATTAACTTAGAATGTTATATTCCAGAAAGCTTTCAAAGGTTTTCTTGGGATTTTTATTTTTCTAGTTTTTAGTTTTAATTTTATATTACTTTACTGCTTTACAAAAATGTTTTTATTTATTTCAACATTTTTAAGGCCTCTTAAAAATTTTGTTTTTATTATTCAGTGAATTTTACCAGCTCAAAATAAAATAAATAATTTTTTTCTCATAGAGTTTTATGTCTTCTTCAAGCCCCAACTGTTGTCTATTATCGAAATAATTTTCTTGGCTGTCTATAAAAAGTTCTCATAAACTTGCATTAAATTTAATGTTCAAAGTTTTCTCCCAAAAAAATGGATTGAAAGAAAAGCACATGTTTATGAATGTACAAAACTTTCTAAGGGTCTTTATTAGGTCTCTTCATTTTTATGACAATATAATTGTACTTGACACCAGAAAGAACTACAAAATAATGAAGAATTTTATTCCTTTTGGTTTTTTCCAGTGCAGCAACAATGCAGACAACACGGCGGCTGCCCTTCTTGATGCATTTTTATGATGCGGTGTCTGATTTGCGGCCGTAAAGTGAAAATCGCACGGAAATCGCTTGGACTGCGCGGGGCATTTTAAATATGCCTCAAAGGCAGGAGGCACCAGAGATCACAGGGGGCAGAGTGGGCAAATTGCCCAACAATGTACGCAATTTGCAGCTGTCGTAAGTCCGATAAAGAAACAATTCGCCGTCCGTGCAACTCCTTAAATCCGGACGAACGATCCAAGCTGCCTTGTTCCTCAGTCGCTGCACTAATAAAATTAATCAACTTTAATGCACTGGCAGCGATATAGTCCTGGCTGTCGCTGTGGATGTCCTTGTTCTCCAGCCTCCCCCGAGCTGCAGCGCAAATGTTGAATGACTGAGATAACAATAAATGGAATCCGGCCGGGCTGCAATGCTGCAATGCTGGCCCCCTCTATGCCGCTGCAGCAGCTCTAAATAATTTCTAATAAAATAAAATAAATAATGAACGCAGCAGCAGAAGGAACAGAAAGGGGAGGTCGCTGAGGAGCAGCAGGAGCAGCAGCAGTAGTCGAGGAGCTCAGTCCAGCCAGACTTTGGCAATACGGTCTGGCACCCACGGACTTTGCTCTCTATTCTTAGTTGTACAGAGCAAAAAATGGTATAACTTTGGGTAGGATATAATTTAATATATTGTAAATTAATTAAGGAATTATGCGCATATTTTAGAATGTAAATTAAGTCAGGAAAAACGTAGAATTTAAGAACTAGAATATGATTTTGTTGCTTGCTTTAGAGTCCTCAATTAAATTCCATACAAACTCCATTTCATTTATAAAAAATCACCCTTCTTTTAACAATTTCTTAAGTTTTTTGTATAATTTATATATTTTTTTATAGTGCCTCTACCGATCCGCTAGAGCCGCCTGCCATATTGCGCAAATATTGCAGTAAGTTGCTTTGGCAATGTGTTTTACTTTTATTGCACTCGAGCCGCCGGGCGCTGCACATTTTTAGCGCCGGTCATAAAATCCGACGAGCATCTAGCTCCAGCATCAGCTCCTGTTTCCAGCTCCAGCTTGGACCTCAGCCTCTCTCCCTTAGACCACCTCCTGGCCAGCACATTTTTCCAATTTTAAGGCTGAGTAGCGCGCACGGTGAACGCCAAATGACCGTAGAAATGATTGCCAATGTGGGAGGTGAGTAGGTGTATTCCGGGACTGGGAACAGGATGAGGCCCGGAATGGCAGGTTGCGTAACCAGGCAACAACAAGGGCCATTCGCTGTGTGAAAAGCTAGGCGATGGAGGGGCAGTAGGAGAAGGAGGAGGAGGTGTCCCACAAAGCCTTCCAAGCGCCGGGGCCCTGTTGTTATTTGCCTCGGCTTATTTGCTAAAAATAAAATCAAACTGCAATGCCAGTCGACGACATAATAAAAGAAATTGCGTGAAAGGCGGCTTAAAGAGTTGGCCAGGAGATGGCAACGACCCCAGGCCCAGGATGTCTCCTATTTTACGATTCCAACTAGAAAAGAGATCACTGTGAAAAAAAGAGCTAAGAGAGTGAGGAAAGGAATTTAATAGAGAATTTTTACAAGGTATGAAAATTATTCTTTGACGAATTTTGAAGCTTAAAATAGATAATTTTTGTAATTAGAAAATAATCCTTTCAGTAGCTCAAAGTTCCCCATAATGTTCTTCCCATTTTCTTTCAGTGCTTAGCCCGGTTTAAGATTGATGTCCTGGCATATTCTTAAGGTGTTGGGCTTCACTCCGGAAAGAAGATTAGTTAGTGCAATTTTCAAATGAATAAAAAGCTTCGGGCTCGCAGATCCACTACCATTTTGTTCAGTTAAATTAATAAATAAGCCGCGGCGCCAGTCCAAGTTTAGTGATTTATATTTCTCCTCTCTTCGCCATGTTGTCAACGCAGTTTCAATTTATATTTATGACCTTTAAAGGGAACTTTTATGAGCTGGCAACTTATAGCACGAACGGCCATGTTGAGGTTATGGGGCATTAAGCGATTTTAAAGTAATAAACTGGGCCCATGTCCTGGCCATCAAGCGGGGCCATTAAACTTGCAGGGAGGCAGGCAGGCAGGCGGAATCCTGCGACACTCCTCGAGGTGGCTAGTTTTCGGAAATTGGCGCCCTGTCCCCGGCCGAGTATTGAGTGACATCTATTAATCGTCCCGATGGCAGTTGTAGGTCCTGCAGGACCTGCTCGGAGAACTGGGAACTGGAGATGGAGATGGCGATGGCGATGGAGTTGGAGTTGGAGCTGGAACCGGGCCATAAATCACCGGAGAACTTCATTAGACACATTTCATGTTCGGCTGTGCCAGGATGTATTTGGCTGGCAGATGTGGTCGCAGGACAGCTGTCCTGTCAGTCGCTCTGTGGGCTAATTAAGACGCCAGGCAGCCTCGATTGGCTCAATGGCACCGAAAAGGTTATTAATAATGCTGCCCCGATTGAAAGGATCTGCCTCTGTTTCCCTTCTATCGAAGGCCGTTTAAAGAATGAAATTGTTTTTCTTGGCAACAGAGAAATAATACCAAGACTAAGCTTTCCCTCTTTGTTTACATTGTTTTTCGGGTTTGTGCCGGCCACATTTCGAACTGGAATTGTGGTCAAATTGTCATTCGTCCTCGTCCTCGTCAGAGTTGTCGTGGTCATTGTCCTGCCCCCCCAGGTCTTTTATTGGGTAAACACGAACTCGTCTGTTGCCAAACAGTTTGCGGTTTCCATTCTGGCGAAATTCGTAGACATTCTGCATAAAAACGCATACACAAATCGGTTTATGGGCCCCGGTCTAAGCCGTAAGCCCGATGAGCCAACTTTTTGGGCCAACTGCAACAATGGCAAATGGCCGTAGACATCACTCACTCAGTGGTGAGGAAAGGTGAGGAAATTTCAGGTAAACAGAGTTGAAAAACGCTTAGCGAAGTTGGTCACAGGACACATATACTGTTTAGCTTTTAATGTAGGGTATGAATATTGTAATTTTGGGGTAATAAATAGGGTAGAATAATATAAAATAAATAAATAAAAGAAGGATTATAATTCCTATTACTTTACCCATAAATAATATCTTTTTTCCATAATTTAAACCCCTTAAGACTTCTAAATTTCTCTTTCAATTAGAGACATTTATCCTGGCTGATATTGAACCCGATATGCTGGCCAAAAGCATCATAAACTTGTGCGAATTTCCTCCTAAAAAACGAACTGCTCTCTACCTCTACTGTCATAATTGAATAATAAACGTAGCGCTATTCGAAACTAAATTTCAAGCTGGCATTTTGATGCACGCTGATGCAATCTTGCCCATTACTCAAAAGGTTAACAGAGTATGATGAGCTAAAAGAAAAGCTAACAGAAAGTATATAAATTTAATTTTAAGTTTTTAAATAGATAAATAATATTTAGTATACCCTACATAAAAATTTAGAGAAAACCATAATTTATTCCCAGGTATTCCTCAAGTCGACTCCCTTCTTTACTTATTTTCCTGCTCTTTTTTCTAGTTAAGTGCACGGTTCACTTGGCTGGAAACCTTTTACCAATAGCTCTGCCTCTACCTGTGCATCTATTCCGCCGTTCGCTATTCGCTCGCCGCCTTTTTGTTGAATTTTTTGCCAAAAGCTTTTAGCCGGACGCATCCGTCGGAGCGTGGCGACGTCGTCGTCGTCCTCTTCATCGCCATCGTGTCGTGTCGCTGCATCAAACGACATTTAGCTTGCGCATAAAGTTCACATCATTGCCGGAGTTGTTTGCCATGTTAACTTTATTAGTGTGCACCGGGTCCTGCTCCCGGTTTCCGGATCCCTGCTCACGGAACCCAGAACTCAGAGCCCAGTACCCAGAAGCAAGAACCCAGAACCCGATCCCGATCCCAGTTACCAGTTACAGCGGGTAAAGTGCTTCATTTGCGTTATTGATACGCGCAGCCTGGTGTATTTCATTAGCCCTGCTCACGGCTCGGATCGCCGGGCATCTCCCGGCTGCCGTGAAATGAAATTTGGACGCGGTTGGCACACATGTGCCATTGCAATTACAATGCAGTTGAGCGCAGACATCCTCGAATATTAAGTTGCACTTTTTGCCACCATTTCCGAAGGGGTAACAACAAAAAAAGAGATGTATTTCCTGGCTTTTGGTGAAGGAAAAAATATTGATTTACTCAGGACAAGAGGAAAGGATTTATTTTTATATATTTTTGTACGCTTTTAAATGTAGCTAAACCATTGGAGAGATGGGTATATTTTTAAAGGAATCTATAAAATGTTAGAATATTTAAGAAGTTCTTTATACAAATAAAAGTATATTTTATACATCTTTAAAAATATTATTTAATTCATATAATCGATGTTTTTAAAATATTAAATATAAATGCCAAAATATCAGTTTCTGTTGTATATTTTAGTCTTTAAAAATGCCATAACTAAGTCAAAAAGGCTTTAAATTCAATTTGGAAAGCTTTTCTATGCTAGTTTTTTCTAGGATAACAAATCTGCTTACTCTATTTGAAATTAAAAAAAATTTAATTTTTGGTCGATTTTTGTAAATTTTAATGATGTAACCCCTTATCAAATTTTGAAAAAATTAAAAAAAAAATTTTGTTGCAAAACATATCTAGAAAGATTCGCCTGTTGAAGCTGATCAAGAATATATATGATTTATAGGGTCGGAAATGACTCCTTCACAGCTTGACAAGCTTCTGACTAAAATTAGAGTATCCTGCAAGGCTATAAAATAGTCCCTCTTATAAATCAATTACTTGTCTAGTGCCCATGTATTCTTGATGAGTATTGAAAGGCAGCAAAGCATTCTTGCCTTTATTGCCCATATACCGCACTCCGCACTCCACTCAGGCGTAATAAACCCTTTTACCCCCATCGACTGTAAAAAAGCAGGTACATATGTAGCGCAGGTAATAATAAAGCCACGTAAATCGCACGCCATATTGCCCCCCAGTGCATAGACACATGTCAATCACGTGTCCTGGCGGCTTGCAGTTGCCTTTCGTCGTCGTCGGCGTCGTCCTTCTGGCTGAAAAAAGCCATAACTGCATAGCTGAGGTGGGGTTTGGGGTTGGTGTTGCATAAACTGCGGTGGCGGAGTGCTCGCTCGGCGGGTCTCAGGTTGATCTCAAAGCGCATTCTGGTAATGGAAAAGGAACTGCCAGCTCAAAGCAAACATTACTCCCGGCATTTTCGCATTTCCGATCGGGGTTTATATTTCTTTTTTTTTGTAGTAGCAGCAGTGCAGTGTCAAAGCCGTTTGCCTGATTGATTTTCTCCTCTCATTTTTTCCTCCTCTAATAATAGCCCCTGCTGGGGGTAGGACTTTTACCCCCTGTATCCAACGCCCACTTCAGATTTTCCGCGGGCACTTGGCAGGCCGCACTTAGCTGCCGTCGCTGTCGTTTTGTTCGATAACATCGTCTAGCAGCGTGTCTGGCAGTCCATGCCAACCAGGACCAGGAGGAGGAGGAGGAGGAGTAGGACTAGGAGGATGGGTTTTCCCCCTGCACCCACTCATGCATGCATTGTGAACTCCGGCGCTGGCGCCTTTGGCATAATCAGTTGCAAAAATTTGACACGCCGCGTTCGCGTTCGCGAAAGGCAAGCAAAAAGCGCGTTTTGCCCGCCATTTTGCGCTGCGCCATTTTGTTAAAGTGTGTGCACGTCTGTGCGTGTGTGTGTATGTCCTATATTTGCATATCTGTTTTTGATTTTTGTCGCCGCTGGCGTCTATTCAATTTGACGTGCCGCTCGGTTGCTCAGCGGCCGCTACCGCCGCCGTCGCCCAATGAAATCAATAAATCTGCTCCACCGTTTGAATCCAATTTATCACTTTGCAGGAGCTGGAGCAGGAGCGGGAGCGGGAGCATTTTCCATTTTCCACTCAATCCACTCTTCGCGTGCAGCTTATACCCGGCCTTGTCCTCGCACGATGTGCATACAACTTTATTATTAGGGCCACGCGGCGTATGAGTGATGTGATGCCTCTACCTGAAGCCGTAGCCGTGGAAAAGCAAAGAAAAACCCAGAAAAAAAAAACGCTGTGTGGAAACATATGCCTTTTCTTCAGTCGATAATGAAATTTAGCCAAATTTAGCGAGCACAAAAGACGAGCTCTGGCGCGAGTCCTGCGGCACTGAGTTGGGAGCCCAAAAATATCTGAATTTCAGCGGGAATAGCGCCTTGGCCGGGGCTTTGCATATTTTACGGCACCATGTGCCGAAATGTTTTGTGCGCGCTTAAATTGCGGAAGTGATAAACAGGCGGCTCCGGTCCAGGAAGCATTTTAATATTTCAAGTTTTACTCACCACCCCCTGCCACCCTTTGGAAAGACAAGACGACACGCTTTTTGGTTTATTTTTTTTACATTAAATATATTTAGATGGTTTTTCCTTCAAAATTGTTTTCTTGGTTTCCATTCGCACAAGGACCCCAACGAGGGGACGGGAGGACTGGCAAAAGTAAAAGTTAAACAAAAATATTGCAGTTGGAATGTGTTCTGGTTGAAGCCAGAGATCCGCCAGATCTCCCCACCTCGTTGGTGGCCAAAGAGCAGCCTGGATTCTGTTGTGGGCTGGGATTCGCGACATTTGTGTTTCGGTTTTCGGTTTCGGTTTCAATTTAGCAAACTGCTTACATCAAGTACATTTATATTTCGGTTATATTATTTGCTGCTGCTTGGCTTCCGTTTCGCTCTGTGTACATTTAAGTTAAAATAAGTAAGTAAGCTACATTTAGTTAATATATTTAAAAATTACGTTACTCGCTGCTTACTTCCATGCGCCGCCTAGCCGTACAAAATAGAATATATATAAGGTATAGTCGAATTTAGAGTGGCACAAACAAAGGACACGTAAAAAACAACCAAACATTTTCTTAGGCAACGAGAGGAACGCAAAATCTTTGGTTAAAACTTGCTCAATTCTTAAGGCTAAACGTTAGAGTTTTACTTTTAATTTATTACAAGCATTTAATGCACTAGACAGAGTGGCTAAATCATTCGAGGGCCCGACTCCTGGAGGCAACTGAAAACGTCCTTTCACAATCTCTCTAGCATAGTAACTTCGTGACAATTAAACGAAATGAGTGTAAGTCGGATGAGTATCAACAGTAGTGATGAAATTAGTGCCCTGCTTAGATAGAAGTTTCGCTTGGATTTCCACACACTCTTATAATCCTGATGCTTCCTTCGATCGAAGTTCCTTATTGGCTAATCAAAACACTAAATACATTTAGCTTATATCCATTTACTTAAAATAGTTTTGTATGTGTGTGTGTGTGTGCTTCTCACGTTTCTCTTATTATTTCGCTTTTCTCGAGTGCTTTTCGGGGTCTGCTGACTCTGCTGGTTGGGTTTTTCCCCCGGATTTTCCTCACTTATCTGCTGATTGTCCACTAAAAACTATGCTTGCGTTCTACTGTCGGCATTTTCCGCTTTCCTTGGGGGTTCTTTGCATGTAAAATTTGCTCTCTTTTTTTTACACAATAAATTTGTATTGGTTTTCGCTTACTTTACTCTCTTTTCGTATATGAATTATTAAACACATTAATCAAACAGTTATTCTTATTTTTTTTACGTTTTTGTTTCTTTTTTTTTAGTTTTTTAAATCATAGTTTTGTGCATAATTAAATACGTAATAAATTGCCAAATAAAGTGTTGAATCACATGCTAATTCGCACGGATCTGTTGGTATCGGCTTACTCTGTTTTGTTTTTTTTTTTTTATAAATGACATTACCCTTTCCCCCAGCTCGCATTTATTACAATACAATTAAACGTACAGTACAGTGTATTCTTTGGGGTTTTCCATATAAATATTTTGTATATATTAGCATAATTTACCTTTATATATTCAGTCTTAAGCTACAAAAATCGTTATGCATATTTCTGTTTCGGTTTTGTTTTCATTATACTTTATGCTCTTGTTTTCTATAATTTGAATCTATTCAAATAAGTTATATAAATTCGCAATGTATGTATTTTTATATCTTGTTTTTCTTTTTTTTCTGGTGCGGCGAAAGTAAGAGAAAAGCGCGGAAAATTGTGTCTCCACTTTCCGCAGGACTGTGCTGGGTTGGGGAAAATTGGGGGGAAAATTCAGGCGACAGGATATAGCAAAGCCAAGTCAGTGTTTCTTCCATCTTAAAACTAAAAAGCGGGCTTAAAATCTAACTGGGCTTATTTGCTTTACCTATTACATTTATCGACTATCGACTAACTGCTATCGTCTATCGTCATCTATCGTTGCAATTTTCAGCGATTCGGTTTGCGTTTTGCATTTATCTTACAGGCATGCCTCGTTCAGTGGTTTCTCCTTTTGGCCAGCTCTGTCTCTCTCTGCTCTTAAGACGTTTAGCGCTTTCCAAGCTTCACTGTAGTTTCTTGCTCAAGTAAACCAAGGGAGTCTCTATGGCTAAACCGTTTTTAAACTAATGCTATGTAGTAGAGTGTAGTGGTAGTACGACGAGTATCTCTCTTTTAAATGAAACGCCAGTTTGCTCGGAGGTTCTCTTTTTATCTTTGGGTGAGTTCGGGGGTTTGGGACTTCTGTTTGCTCTATCTTGAATCTTGTATTTTAAATCTTGAATCTCTGAATCTTGAATCTTGTATCTTGAATCTTGAATCTTGTATCTTGTATCTTGTATCTTGTTTCTTGTATCTTGATCTGCTGCCAAAGTTGTTG
The DNA here is from genome assembly GCA_008042715.1 of Drosophila bocki. Classification (NCBI taxonomy): domain Eukaryota; kingdom Metazoa; phylum Arthropoda; class Insecta; order Diptera; family Drosophilidae; genus Drosophila; species Drosophila bocki. The sequence continues at coordinate 18,836 of VNJY01000005.1, forward strand.
CTTAAGTTGGTGAAAAGTCGAGTCTATCATTACGGCTATCAGCTAGGTGTTTACATTAGAGTAAGTTTATCGAATTTCGCTTTTTACCCCCATTACTTTTTTTTACATATTTACAGGACTTTGCTGGCAGCCGTTGTCGGTCTCGGTTTCTTTTTTTCAGTGTCCGTTTCGCGTATCCTTTTGAAGCTCGTTTCTCCAAGACAGTATGTACATACAATGTAGAACCAAACTGAGAGGAGGAGCAGCAGCCTGCTCCCGGATTCAACCTCGGCTGATGGCCAGGAAGGCCAGAACGAGACCTGCCAGGATACCCATGCCCGACTCTCGACGAGCTCCTCCTGCCGGCGCATCCTGGCCCACATTGCTGCGCACATCCATGAGATCGCGGGACAGGGGCAGCTCGGTGGGATCGCTCAGTTCGTCGTGGCAGGGCAGCATCTCTGGCTTCAGCAGGAATAGGCGCACGCTCAGCGAGTTCTTGTTGGCCAGCGCATCGAGGGCATCGCCCGGCGCCGAGTGCGGTGTCAGCAGGACGTCTACGTCGTTGTGTCCCGCCACCGGTGAGGCGCCGCCATAGAAGGAGCCCTGCTTGTGCAGGTTCAGGTTGTCGTCCAGGTCCAGGCCATGGCCCAAAGACATGCCGCCATTGTTATCATCGTAGTAGTCATACCGCTTGTGTGTGGGCGCCACCGCGGCCAGATCCTTCTGCTTCAGCTCGGCGCCTCCCTCCTGGCGCTTCCTTCGCCGCCGCATCTTGGTCTCCACCACATTCTCGGAGAATTGTCGCTGCCGCAGCGCCTGCCGTGACCTGCTGCCCGAGTGCTTCCTGCTGTCATCCAGACCCAAGCCCAGTCCTCCGTAGCTGTGGCTGCTGCTGCTGCCCACGACGCTGTTGCCCACGCCGCCCATGCTGGCGCTATTGCTGCCAATCGCCGTGAAGCCACCAACGTTGAGCTCGTCCAGGATACGCGACGGCACCGGGTCCACAAAATGCGCCAGCTTGGGGTCCTGCAGGGAGCAGAGCAGCTCCTCCAGCGAGTCACGCAGCTGCAGGTGACGTGTGCGATTTTTCAATTCGAAGATCCACTGCAGACGACAGTCGCAAATGAATTTGTTGTCTGCGGAAGACAGGTGGCAGAAAAGAGAGAAATTGGGGGTTAAATCTTTATATATATATACGTGTCCAGACTATCCCTGAAATTGCTTTTGTCAAATCGTCGCCCCAAACCCGATGCTCTTCGTGCGATTGTCCGCCGTCCGATTGTCAGAATGTCTGGGCAGGTAAGCGAGTGATTTCCCCCCCCAACTGCTAAGTGGCCGACTGCAACAATTGGCTGTCATTTGATGGCCGATTGCCACTCCAACTTCAGGTGCACAGAAAGAAAAGTTGGCAGTCTTTTTGAGTAAAGAAAATATATGAAATATAAGAAGTTACAACAAAAAAGGAAGCTAGCTTAAGGACTCCGAAGTAAGTATAACTTTGCACTTTTCATTGATTTATATCATTTCTTTTCTTTATTATTTATTATATTAGCAACTCCTATTTTGATATTATTTCTTTTATATTTCAAGTTAGTTTCCCCCAGTGTACAACTCTAAATTCCGGCTTCAGCTTGGCTGAATCCTGCCAGCCGCTTTAAATGATTTTGCCCACACGTTCGGGCTCCGGAATCGAAGTTGCAGCTGAAGCAGGAACCGAGACAGGAGCTGGAGTCGAAGCAGGACGTCGATGTCGTTGTCATTGGGGCTGCTCACGTTAAACGCCTCAATGACATTTCCAATTTGGACAGCAGCAGAAGCAGCCTCCTCTCATTCGGGAGCGATTGCAGTCCGGGGTCTGCTGTGACCACTCCCGTCGGCTGGCCTGCGTCTGTCAGTTAGTTGGACAGTTGCTGCTACTCATCCTTATCCGGCTCCGGCTCCAGCTCCTCATCCCTCCTGCTGCTGTTGTCAATTATTTTGTAGTCCGTCTGGCCATGCGTGGCCTAAGCCCTCAGACTCGCACTCCAAGTCCCAGTCCCTTTACCAGCCCAAAAACCCTTTCAATTTGCTGTTTGGCTAGAGGACTCGGCCCAAATTGAGCGGATAAACAAGTGCCAGAGTGGATCTAATCGCTGGCAATGGTCTAATGAATAAATCAAATTACATTTCCAGTGGATTTCCCAAAGGAAACCCCAGAGGACGAGGAGCTCTACCCTCGTGGGTATAATTAGGCCCTGGTAGACACAGTGTGACACAGTTTGCCCTGTCAACATCGTCGCATAATTAGCATAAGCGTTACGAAAAATATTGACTTACACCCACACACACTGGCACGGCACAGCCAACATCATTATCAGGAAAAAAGGGGGGTGCTGCTCGATTTTCCTGGAACTTCCCTTAAATGACAATAATAATCCCAGGCATATTTTCATGGCCCGAAAAACTTGGCCAGACAACGACGACAAAAGGCAACTTTGCTTAGCAAAATATAGTTGGCAAATTAGTGCTGGAAAAGCAAGTCAAAAATTCTCATTTTCCATATGAAAGCATGCAAAAACCATAAATAAAGTTAAATATGCACAAGAGGGGGGAAAAGAAGGGAAAGGAAGGAAATAAGGAAGGAACTAGAAGCAAGGAGTTGCCTCAGTCCACCGGAAAAATGCTGGAAAAATGGCCAACGACTTGGCAACATTTAGCAAGCAAATTACAACAAAATTAACATGATAATGAAGTGACCCAGAGGAGGAGCAGGGGGAAGGAGATCCTGCTGCTGAAAACTGGCAGCTGTTTGCAACTGACCAAATGACAATGACTTGCCCCCAGACAACGTTCCTCCCTAAAAGTGCTTAAAAAAATAGAAATTACAAAAAATATATATATATATAGATATATACAAGAGAAGCTATAGAGATGGGGACAGAGCAGACTCTAGTGGCATGAAATACTTTTATATTTTTAATGATACTTGGCCAAAGCGGTAGGAAGTGTTTTGGTCTGCTGCACACACTCCACCCCCCATCTGGCAAGCAATGAACTCCCTCAACCCGAGGATCTATATGTGCTCTATATACACATGCATATATATAGACAGAGAACTGCGGCTGTTAGTCAACTAGATGACTTTCAACTCTGCCAGCGCCTCGTCCTTCGAGTTTAGTGTCCTGAAACCCCATTCTCAGCTCCAACATGACGCTGTAGCTTTTTCTAGGGTAAGAGAGTGGGGGTGGAAAGCTGTCGGAATCGTTTTTACGGTTTGCAAAAGGACATTTACATACACAGAGCGAGGGTTTCTAATAGGAGCCCAGCCCTCGGCACATGCACATGCGTCTCAGTGTGTACATTAAATTTTATTATTGTCATTTTCATGGCGAGGTCCTTGCTCCCCCTGCTCCCTTCATAACTTTTCGGTCAGCTCTATTTGCATAAGCTCATGTGTGTGCGACTGCGAGTGTGTGTGTGTGCCTTTGTGTCCTGCCAGCCAAATTAGACTCAACTGGAACTTTGTTTGGTCAGTTTTAATGGCAGTGTGTCTGTGTCGGCATTCCTTATGTGTCGAAACATATTCATAATTAGTTGTCGGTCGTCGTTCCCACGTCCCCACAATGTTTACTTCCAGTCAACTCTTTTGATTGGCTTTGTTTGCCCAAGATGTTTGTCCTTTGCACAGGACCTTGGGCGTCATCCAGCTTGGTATTTGCTTGGCAGGGCAAAAAATTAGGTATCTAAGGTGATGATTATAAGGGAAGTAGGCCAAATAAATGGTTAAATAATATTTATCTTGAGAAAATGATTATTTGTTTTTCGAGTTTATGGTTTATAAAATAGAAATTAATTAATTTATAATTGAAATTTATGCAAAACCACTTGAAATATTTAATTAAAATATTTGTATATATTTCATCTAAGGGAGATCTTGAGAAATTGCTTCTTTGTTTGGATTTTCTGGTTTATAACACAGCAATTAATAAATGAAAAATCTAAATTAATTAAAAAAATCTTGAATTATTCACTCTTATATTGTTGGCTAGTAAAATATTTAGCTAAAATATTTTTATATATTTTAGGTAGCTCCAAAAACCCACCCAATCCCTCATAATGAGCCCTGTCATACATCAACTGGCCGCCTTTGTGGACCCTCTAAATGGGGTTTCATTAGCCGCTGCCTCCCTCTGTTTCTCTTAAAAGAAAAACATTTATTTTAAATTTAATACACTACAGCACACACACACACACACTTGTACCTCTTCATCCCCTACAAGTTTCAAAAGGAGCTTCCCTCAGCAAAAATTCGCTTTAATTGGTTGGTTTTAGGTGCTGCCTGCCACATTAACCCATGCTGGCCCTCAGTCTCTCCTCCCCTTTTGGCACATGTATTGAAAAGCGCAAAGAAATCGCTGCCTGCTGCCTGGTTTTTTTGTAGGTAGGTAGAGGGAAATATCAACACAAACGGCCAAAAGTTTCCGCACGCCCCCTAAAATCAGCACAGCTGCTGGCCTAGTTCCCGGCCTTTGTTTCACTCCGGACTTCCCATAAAAACCCCGTACTTCCTCCCGAGCACCGATCTCGGAGCTCCGGGGGTTTGGGGTCACCAGGAATCCATGAATGCTGCCGCGCAGCTTTGTTTGAAATCAGCTCATTTTTGGCGGCCTGGCCAACTGGCCAACACAGGGGAGCTGGTAACTACAGCACGGAGAAATTTTATACAAAAATCAAAATTAAATATTTTAATATTAAAGAAAATATATAAAAGGCCTAGCAAAATATTAATGTATTTAGAAATCCTGAATTCTTAGTTTTAAATATTTAATTTCCATTTTCATTTCGTTTTTTTCCGTGTTCTTTTGGCAGTTTGGTGGCTTGTTGGTAGCGCATAGCTGGTTACTCTGGGATCTGGGTTCGTTTGCGGTGCTCGGGCTTTGGGCCCGGACTTGGTCCGCCTTTGGCTTTGGCTGCCATCAGGGGACAGCACGCACAGTTGCCAGCTACCAGTTCCAGTTACCAAGTTGGGGTCAAGGGTCGTAGGGACTACCGACTGTCCTTGTGTGTGTGTGTGTGCCCTCTCTCTGGAGGATTTTATCATTTTTTATTACATTTCTCGAGAGCGCTATGTATGCAAATGAAGTCGAAAGTTTCGCTTTGTATAGTTGCTAGTTGCCTTTGTTGTAGGGAGAGTCAATGATAAGGGAAAGCTGGCCAGGAGAAGGCGTGAATGGTTTCACAGATACATTGGCCTGGGATGCTCTTTATGCAGAGCAGGAGATGAATGCAGCTGGCAGGGAAAGTTATTGATTGGCTTCGGAATAAAGGCAATAGGTAAAAGGTGTTGAGGTAGAAAAATGTATGAAAATTTAAGGAAGGTTAAAACATTTTTAAAAGAGTTTAAAGGGATAGTTTAGATATTTTTAATATAATTTAAGCAAAGAGTTAAAAGTACTTTAGTTTATCAACAGAAATATGTAAATGTGAAGCTGAATTTTAATCCCAAAAATATTTCTTCAATTAGCAAATATTTCTTCGAAATTTCTTTATAGATAAATCTCTAGACTTTATTCATTTTCCCTTTTCCAAGAGTCCTTGCCTAGTCGGTGTGAGTTATCCTTCATCTCCCTTATGATTTCCCTCTCACTTGTCGGCAAGTTCTTTTATTTGTCCATCCAAGGGGAAGCCTTCAAATTTGTGGACCTTCTTCGTGCCGCCTTTTTTTTAATGAGCTTCATTTTGCCCCAAGTTTTTCCTCACTCCCCCCAAAACATTTTATTTTTATTTCAGTTTCAGTTTCTGTTTTTCTGCTTTCTTGCTGGCTGGTTGTTGGCTTGTTTTCTGGCTTGTTATGGGCCTGTGTGTGATTTTGCCGGCTCATTCGCATTGCGTGTATTTAATTTTGTTGGTCCCTTTTTTCCCGGCAATTTTCACCAAGTTCATTCAAAATCAAATGGGGGTTCCACTAAGTTCAGAAAAAAAAGAGAAAAAACGGAAGGAAGGAGCAGCAGCCGGGCCATTGAAAGCCATTTGAATGGCCGTCGCTTTTCTCGCCAATTTTCTTTATTTGGCCAAGTGAAAGCCTTGCTCATTGAATGCTTTTTATTGGGCCAAATGAATGCGAAACTTGGGACAGGAACTGGACTAAACTCGGCTTGTTTTTGCTCCCTCTTATATATAAAATAAAAATATACTATCACATCTCTCTCTGTTGATTTTTGGCTGTAGTTCTAAGGGCAGTTTTGTAATTTTAATAACATTTTTTGGCGCGTGGAAATTTCCGCTTGCAGGACTTTTGCCGGATTTTTCAATCAGGAATCGGGAAAAATTACACTTTATTTCGTTTCATATCAAATTATTTTCGGCAATCGAGCGTGAAGTCAAATAAACAGTCGGTCGGTTGAGATCAAACACTCGACACTGCGAGAAAATACAGAATGGGGAGGGGAGGACGAGGGGTGGCAGTGGCTGGCAAAAGGGAAAGTCATTGCAGGCGATTTAACAACTACGCCGGCGGATAAATATTTTATGAAATCGCATAAACAAATCAAAGGCGAATCACAGACGGACGAGGAAAAAAAAGGAAAATCACTTTCCACACAAATACAGAGGAGAGATGAAAAAAAAATAATACCGAGGGGTGACTGCGGCTATCGGAGCAGCAGAAACTGAAATCAAGGGCGGCGATCAAATATGACCACTCAACCGCGCTGGCAAATACACACATATAAACATTAGCCCTCGAGCAAGTTTGCCAAAATATTTGCACAGCTGAGGGGTTGGGGGTTGTGTCTCCCCGTAAGTAATGTGTTTGTTATATGGTAAATCGCATAAAAAATACAGACATCTCCGGAGGGGAGATGATACTCCTCGGTCCATAACAATAACAACTTGTTACCCTCGAAGCAACCCTCGCTCCACATTCGATACTGCCTTAATGTCCTTCGAAAATAGCCCCCGAATCATCGCATTCTGATTTCCCTCGGCCCGAATTGAATTGTATTTAATAAAATATACGCGAGGGTGAAAGCTCTGGGGCTACGAATTGTATAAATAAGTAATGAATCCTTTGTTATTGCCCTGCGATTTGCCAAGTCAAGTGGATTTTTCGATTCGGTCTATTATCTGTGGGAGAGACAGACTACGCACTATATATGCATGCGGCCATATATCAGGCATCAAACTGACATAAATTGAGGGCTCTTGGCCGCCTCGTTGGCCATCATCCATCAATGCCAACACTCTCATGTCCGCAGCAACTGTCATCGTAGCGATACATATCCTTATGGCCAGTGCCTCTCCACGGATATATTGTAAATTGAAATTATTACATAGTGTAAACTCGGCCAAGGAACTCTGTCTGTTTATTTATGGCCAGCAGAGAGAGAGAGAGTCCTGCTAATCGATTGCCGGACTAGGAGTTATGCGACACTCCATATATTTTATCCAATGCCGCAATAAGTTTGCCCAAAATATTCAATTAAATGCCATCGGGCCACAATTTATGTTTGCCAACTGCCGTCCTAATGAGTTTTGCTCAGTTAATATCGTTTGGCAATAGAGAAACTATGCAAATAAATAAGGCCAGGATAGGGGGATAGGTATTTAGGCAGGTAGTCCTTTTGAAATTACACCAGGAGAAAAGGCTTCAAGGGATATATGTAATTTATTTGAAAATATTTTCTTGCTTCTAAGCAAATATTTTATTTCTTTATAAATTATTTGAAATTATAGTTTAGACTTCTCTACCGTAAAAGAGTACATTTTAAGCACCCTCTCAGTTACCAGGATAATGAACATTAAAGGGTATTTATTCCTTAAAGTATCCCTCTAATTAAAGTAGATTTTCTACCTTTGTATGTAGTTGTACATTTTTAATGAAGCCATTTGCTGGCTTACCTGTTTACTGTCACAGCCGGAACGAGTATTGATGAAGGTGTTTGCTAAGGACACACACGGTGAACTCAGTACGCTCCACCGATCCATCTATATGTAGCATATAGTACACATACAATACGGAAAATTAGGCAAAGCCAGCGCAGGAGGAGGCACAACAACATGCCAGTACATCAACTACTGGCGAAAAACCGCAGGCAAAACATTTCCCCCTTGGGTTAGAATCGAGCGGCGGAAAAGCGTGCATATATTAAGATAGATTACCCAACTCACACACACACACATGTCGGCGCATAAGTGCTCCAATGACAGCCATGAATTCGCATTAAAAGCGAACAGCTCCGAGCTCAAAGCTAAAGCCGAAGCCCAAGGATATGGTCCTGGGGCGCGGAATCCTTTCGGGCTTGTGCGGGGAAATTAACACGCCTAATGCCATCGCACCTTGAAATGCGCATAAATTATAAACAAGCTCCATTATCCGACCGCCGAAATGCCGTCGTCAAACTTTAAGGCCCCCGAAACTATGCGACTTTGGCGCTGACAATTATAATAAATTCAGTTAATAAGGCGCGTTAATGATCAGCCATCAGTGGGCTCTCAGTCTCGGTGTCTCTCCCAGTCCTGCCCCTAATTTGTATCTATATCTGGGGAATCTTATTCAGTATCTCCTTTGGCATATGCCAACTGCAAAAAGGCTTTAATTGCCGCCTGTGCCAAATGAGGCGGACAGGGGCTAAAAGTTTTCAGCTGAGCCTCGGTTTGGATTAAGTTTTTGGTAGCTAACTAAAATTAAATGGCAGTCAAGAAATGGGTCTTTGAGTGAGCGACTTTTCCACTTAATTTCTTTTAACTTTGAGCAGAGAAAGAAAATCTTTTGGATGGTAGAGAAAACTATTTAAAATTATTTAATAACGCATTTATTTAACTTGCTCAAAAAAAACAAAAAATTGATTGGAGTATTAATTTTAAAATCAGCAAGAAGGCTAACTTGAGCAAGGCGGGGTTTGTTTTAATGATTTTAAAAGCTTGATTTAGGTATTTTATTTGTTTAATTATTAATATATTTATTTAAAAATTTTTAAAGATTTTAATAGCAATATACCATATATGTTTTCTTACTTGTTTATTTTTTTTGGCATCTTATGACCTCAGAAAGTGATAAATTATGAGAAATTCTTATATTGAAATTTATTCATATTTTTCAAAGTTTAAAAAAATCATAACTAAGCCAAAAATGTATTAATTTTAATTCGGAGAGCTGTTTTATGTTAGTATTTTCAAGGTTAATAAATCTGCATACTTAATTTTCAATTTTAAAAAATTCAATTTTTGGTCGATTTTTGTGAATTTTAATGATGTAACCCCTTATCAAATTTTTAAAAAATGACCAAAATATTTTTTTCTGTCAAACATAACCAGAAATACTCGCCTGTTGATGCTGATCAAGAATATATATGGTTTATAGGGTCGGAAATGACTGCTTCTTAATTTAATTTTATAAAACCCTTAAAATATATTCCCCATAAAAGCATTAATTAATAATCCTAAAATTCCTAAAATCCCTTTTTTCTGTGTAGGATACACACTGATAGCTTTTCAAGGATATCCCATACCAAGGAATTTTCTTTCCCCCGCACTTGTTTGCTCTATTTCCAGCTCGTTTAAAGTTTGTCATTCAATTTTGCAGCGATTTCTGCGGATGGGGAAAATGTCCCTGGAATGCCCCATGAAATATGCAGCAGATGAGCAGACACACACACACACATGCGAGTGTGAGTTACCCTCAAGGCGCAAAAAGTTGGCGAACATTAAACAATAAAAACTCATTAATAATATGCATTTAAGTTTTAATTGAACTACTTAATGAGTCCAGGCCGATGCTGATGGCCAGGAAAATGGCATGAATATGTCCATTAGCCGCGGCTCCTGAACTAAGGGTATTTTTCCCACACACCTACCGAATTTCCGTTCCACAAATTGCCGGCATTCATTGTTTGCTTTAACAGCGGCCTCGCATAGTTTCAGCTTTCAATTGAATTGTTTCCTGCGGCCGCACAACGCTTATAGAAAAAGGTGCGTAATTAAAACGATGCTGCGGCGCAGACAATTAAATGCATGCCACAAGGATACACACCCGAAATAGGACAAAAGATGAGCGATGAGTTTGCGTTTAATTACGTGGACAGGCGCCGGAGATTTTAATTTATGATGCGTGAATTTGAGTACAGCAGAAGCAGCAGCAGCAGGTCCTTTCTGCTCCAAAGATGCAAAGGAAGCGCGGTTGACAGGGCGAAAAGCGGAAATTGAATTCTAAAATATTTATAGTTCTCCCCTCCCCTCAGCTCTGCCTCTTATTTGTGCGGCTAACCGGGGCTTAGCATACTTTCACTGGCCGAGTGATTTATGCAGTGCTCAGCAGCAAATTGCAAATGAAACGCAATGAAACGAATCGAAACGGAATGAATTACTACTTATGCATGCATGTTCGCCCCATAAACACACCAAACGCACACTTGTGTCTGGTACAGTGAAGGATTCCCAAAGGGGAAGTCCCTTTCAATAGTCTGGGGAATTATAGAGATTTTTATTTCGATTGATAAAGCGAGAAAAGCTCTTATATTATTTAAAAAAATTAAAGTGCCTTAAAAAACTTTAAGATATACTCGTATTTGTAAATATTTTTTAAAGATTTTGAAGAGGGTTGTTATTATATTTATTATATTTTTAAAATTTTATTTAATGCTCTCTAGTGAAAATACAATATTAAAAATTATTTAATTAAGCTCTTAGATTATTTAAAAAATTTAAACTGGCTTTAAAAACCATAAGGAATTTTAAAAAATAATTTTTAAAGATTTTAAAGAGGTTACTTACTATATTTATTATATTTTTTAAAGGATATTCAATGCTTTTTTACTTTTGAAATAATAATATAACCTTAACATTCAAATAAAATATTACTTATATATCCTTTTTGTTCCTAAAACTTTTTAAATCCCTCCTCTTGGTTCCCCTCTACCCTGCACCCACTGTACCTAGCACTGAGCTGGTCTAGCCCCATCAAATCGGAGTCCAACTTATTAGTCTGGATGCGAACGGAGCCGGGACACATGTTACACAATGTTGAGCCATAGATTTATGGCGAACAATCATCGGGATTTGCAACAGGACCCGCCAGGACGACAGGACGTGGAGCAACTGCTGTTGCTGCTGCTGCTCCTGCCCTGACATTGACTATTGAAAGTCAATTTCGGGTGCGTGCCACACGCTCATTTGTCCAGTTTATGGCCAACATCATTTGTTTTGGCATTTTTGCCAATGAGGCGCAAACGCCTTTTATGCGTTCCAATAAATTCTAGCTTCCGGCATGAATATCCTTTCCTTCCCCCTCTAATACCTGTTTATTGTTGCAGTTTTCGGTCTGTGTATTTACAAGGATGCTGATGTTGCATTACAAATGAGTTTTGGCCCGCTTCAAAGTTGAAAGTTTAATTTGCTGCCCAGCTGGGCAATTAAATTAGCCAAGGGGTCAGTGGAGTGACCTGGATTCAGGCTTAAGTTTAAGCTTAATTTTCAGGTTAATTATCAATGAGGTGATTTAAAGGGGGAAAGGAATAAATACAAGGGTAATTGATATATAAATGTTATTAAATTTAAATGGATTTAAGAAGAATTCAGGGTAAATAATTGATTTTTAGGGAGTTGTTTGATCTTAATATATATATTTTAAATATTAATAATTGTTATAAAGCAAAGTTGTCAAGTTTTGCTTAATTTTCTTTATAGTTTTCAGTATTTTTGTAAGAAAGCTTACCTTAATAATTATCTAGAACTCTTTTAACCTTAAATTTATATATATATTTTCCCTCTACAGATCCCTATATAGCTTGAGCTCATCAAAATGTATGAACTCTCGCATTTTACAATTCCCTATTAAGTGCTAGACAACACAGCCAACAGAAAAGGGTGGACCAAATAATCAAATTGCAGTTTCCAGCTGTCATAGTCACACTGGCAGTTTTTACACTCTTCTTTTTTTGCGATACCAAAAGTGCCAAAAGCGGAGCTTGGACGCAACACACAACCAAAAAAAAAAAAATCTGTTAGAAATCCTATTTATATTTCGAAACAATAACCATTCAATTCCATCTAACGACTGGGTCCAGGACACCGGCCACCGGCGAGTAGCATAACGAACCAATTGAGCTGGCCAGGACCCTCGTGGGTTGGGACGAAGGCGTGGCATTTATTACCAATTGCCATGGCGGCGCCTTCTGTGAAAAATTTTCGGTTTTCAGTTGACGTTTTTCCTCTTTTTTTTGTGGCAGCCTTTTTAAAGCGGAAGCATTCGCAATGGCTGCAGAACATGGGCGCTAGACGTCGACCAACAGAGGACACCGCAGGCGCGACGACACAAACAAAACGTGATTCGCATACAAATAAACAAGGATATACAGGACACCACACCACTCCACCCACAAAGCAAACACACAGGCATACACACACATGACCCTTTGGGGCCTCGGAATTGAAACAAATGCCATAGCACAGGGCGTGCCTATAAATTTTTCACCAAATACATTGGCCATAGGTGCAACCTGCAACCTGAAAACTGCAACTGCAATATAGAGGAGGTGGTAGGAGGTAGAGGAGGTGGGAGGTAACCCCTATTTAGGGGTGGCTCTTGGACAAAAGGTCCGTGAAATGGCCAACTGGGGCATTGTTTAGGGACCGGTGTTCAAATGCCCGCACACGGACAACATTTGAATGCAAAGCAGGCTCGGCCCAGCGGTTGATGTGGCTCCTCAAAGTTGCACTGAGGAAAAAGTTTGCAATTTAAAGGAAAATACGTTATATAAATTCTGCTTAAAACAAGCTTAAGTTAACCCTTCATTCCAGGTCTTATTTCTATTCAATATAAATCAAAAACCAGGCTTCCTTTAGCTTCCCTCTACTTTAAGTGCATTTCAACTCCCTCCCTCAATATATCCTTGCCAGGACCTACCTACACAAGCTGCTTAGCTGGCTGCTGTCAATGGCAATTACCAACGGGTGCAGAGTTCAAGTTGCTGCACAAATCACGGCGCGAAATGACGAGTCAACTATCAACCTCGGCTGCCAGAGCAGGGAGACTCCAGATTGCAGTCACTGAGAGCTTGATGCATGTGCAGCAATTGCAGGGCGAGTTCATGTTGATCATTTGTCCTAGGAGCCTGTAGACTTTAGACTGCAGACGTGTGACGGGCATTTTGGCAAATAGTTTTGCTGACTCGTCGTCGTCGTCGTCCTGGTCCTGGCTCACCTTCATGGCGAGGCCAAATCCCTGGGAAACGGTCTGCCGAGAAATTCCATCAGCTGATCGATTAGTCCTGGCAAATACTTTCGCCCCCGGGGAAGGCCTGTCACTATGAAGGAGGAGGAGGAGCAGAGAGGAACTGCAGGACAGATCCTCTACGTTTTTTTCTTTTCAGCTTTTTGTGGCCCCCTTTACGTCACGTTTTATGGCTGCCAGTGCGAGTTTATCTTTGGCCGACAGCGTCAACGTCTGTTTCGAGTCATTGGGCCATCGCTTCGCCCCCTCGCATGTCCTTGGCCATTTTGTTGCAATTTTTATGCGCTCTTATGCACTTGAGTTGGCATTTCACCTCCCATTCGCAGACAGCTCTACCCTATATATGGACTCCCACACTCGAACTGAGGACTTGGGGCATCTCTTAAACGCCTTATTCGGGCATTGGTGCCTTGCCACTTGGAAAAATGTTGTCCTTCGCTAAATTGAGCAGCGCTTTTTTTTGGCAATGTAAAAAATAAGTAAGAGTTTGTTGGGTGAGGGTGGAGACAAGAAGATACCCAGGGGCTTAAATAGAAATTTATTTTATAATTTGTATAATTTAAATTGTCGATAAAATGGTTGTATCATAGATTTTACTTTAAAGAAATGTAGAGAAACCTAGATTTTTATAGGAAAAAAATGCTTGTTATAAAAATGTTCAGAAAAGGAGGTTTCTTAAACCAAAATTATATATTTTTTGCTAGTAATTTGTTTAAAAAATAATAACTTAATGTATTTATTCCTGATTCTAGCTAAAAAATGAATTCTTAGAGATTTACTACATATCATATGTAAGATACTATTTCTTTTGTACATAAATTGAATATTTAACATATATACCCCTCTAATTCCCACACTTAAGGTACCAAAAAGCCAAGCATAAAAAAAATGTCTTTTCCCTTTGAAGTGTGACACAGCATTTTGGCTCATTAGGAAGGCTCTGAGTTGCTCCGCAAAAAGTTGATCAAATTTAATCAGTAAATCGCATGTAAATATTTGAGGGCCAAGAGGACTGGCGTTTTTCAGAAGTTTAGGCTTTTGGCTCTAATGAACCATTCAGCCCAAAAGCCATGGCAGTGTGAGTGAGTGTGAGTATGTGAATCATGAAGTGAATGTGTGGGGATAATCACTGCATATGAATTAAAAAGTTTCTCTTTGGGGTTTGGGTTTGAGGGAAAAGCAAAAATATTTTGTAGTTTAAAGCAATTTGAAGTCATTTGTAGCCAATTTACGAAATGTCTGTCTCAGTGTGTGAGTGTGTGTTCGAATGCAATTACAGTTGCAGACACACATGTTCGTCACTCGTCGTCCTTTTTGTCTCTACTTTTCCTTTTTTTAGCTGCAAATGAGTCATGCTAATGGCAAACCATTAGCAAAAATGCCACTGTGTGTGTGAGAGGGTGATAATTAAGTTGGCCATGTGTCTGTGTATCTGTGTGTGTGAAATGAAAGAGAAATGTGATTTTGAAGGCTGTTGTTAAATATTTAAATGTATTCCAGGGACGCGTAAGCCATTCCCCTTTGTGTTAGTTTTTTTTTTTTTTCTCTATTTTTTGCAACGCCCTGATTACTCTGGCATTCGCGTTCTGCGCCAAAAAGTGTAATTGCAAAAGGGAAAATTACTTAAATTGCACACAAAGGTAAATCTTTCAAGGTGGCCACACAAAGTTGAGTCAGAAAGCCTTGAAAGAATTTGGTTTTTTTTGAAGAAAGGAAAATTGGTAGAGTTTAGATTGATTGGAAAAAGTTGGAGGGTTATTTTTGGGTACATATTTGATGGGAAAATAGTTTCTAATAATTTCTATAAATATTTAGAAACGATATTTATCAAACCTAATGAAAAATATTCTTATCCAAGAGCCCAATTATTACAAAACTCAATTAGCATTATCTAAATAACCTCTACTAGCAAACAATAGCCGTGAAAATGCTTTCGCTTTAACCAAAATTGGTTACCAAAGTATTACTCAGCTTTTGTGGCAAGAAATTAGGCCCACACTTGCTATTTCATTTTCATTTACCTTTTAATTGACCTAATCAAGCCGCTAATTGCGCGAGCTATTAGCTGACGGAAAAACCGAACTGAAGTGGTCTCTCCTCGCCAGCCAGATATATTTTATTGTTATGTGTTTGAGTCGGGCAGCGCTTCAAAATTGCACTTTAATGGCTAATTTAGTTTTGTGTTTGTGTTAGAGTGAGGGTGTGTGTGTGTGTGTAGAGCCCATATAAAGACAGGACATAAAAGGACAAGGGGCCTTTGGCAGGACGTGAGTGTCAGCGGAAGCGCACACTTGAGCAATGACGATACGACATTTCCTTAATGAAGTTCACATGACAGTGATGGCATTTAGTTTTGAGGGGAAACATAGATAGATAAGGGAAAATATATAAAAAAAAAACAATTTAAAAAGTAATATAAATATTATTCAATATTATTTTAAAGAATATATCTAACTTTAATACAAAGTCTTTTTATAGTGATTGTTTTCTTTTGAATTTTAATTAATAGAAATTTCTATTAGTAAGTAAAATTTATATTATATTTTCTTACTAGTTTTTCTATAGAATTTTAATTAATAGAAATGTATATTTATAAGTAAACCCCATTTATAATTAAACCTAGCTCAAGTATTATATGTTTCCAACTAGTTTTTTGCTTCTCCTAAATTAAACAAACCTAAAAAAACATCACAGAACCAACCAACCAACTTCCTTGTCCTAAAAAAGGATATCTAGACAGCACTGCAGTGCAAACACAGTCACACAAAATGCCAAGAACATAAAAGTTGATGGCCCAAGCTCAGCTCATTTGGCTGCATATATACACACACACACAGCATATGCACTAAACGGGGCCAACGGGGCGTATGGGTAATTATAACAAGTTGGGGACTTTTGACAGGAAACCACCACCACCACCACCGATGATGATTGTGCACTTGTCAGCCTTTTTGTCATGTCTCCCCCATGTCGATGCTCGATGAGGAGCTAGCAGCTAGCATCCTGTCCAAGCTGGAGATTCGGAAGGACACTCACCTGACACCAACAGCTCGCTGGTGCTGTTGACCAAATTGTCCATAATTGGCTGGAAGGTGTAGAAGGTCAGCGTTTCCAATTTGTTTGCCTGGACATTGATGGACAGCAGGGCGGGCGTGCCGCGAAGCAGGCCATTGTCGATTTTCTTCAGTAGATTATTCCGCAGATTGAGGGTTTTCAGTGTATTGAGGCCATCGAGAGCGCGTTCCGAAATTCTCTGCAAAAAAGTAGGGTTTAGTTTTTAGTATTTTAAACAATTAAATTGGATTAAATAATATATGTATCTATATAAAATTTGTTTTATCGGGGTCACGCATATATTTTCTACTCTCCCAACCGCAGAGCAGAGCTAGGAAAAACCGAAAAATATTTTCCTGCTGCCATTTTTCCGCATTTCTGCGTATTATTTTCATTGTTTTTTTCACAGAGAGTTGTGTGTGTGTGTATGTACATATGTACTGCCTGGTTTTTTTAACTTGTATGTCCCAATTCGTTTGTCTTGAATTTTATTATACGGAAAAAGTGTTTTCTTTTATTTCATTTCGGTTTCTGTTTCTGTTTATTCTGTTGTTTTCTTTCTTTTTTCTCCTGACGAAAGTGAAGGCGGTGTTTTCCGCCATTATTTAATATTCAATATGCTTTGTCGGGGGAAATGGAAAAATTATGCATATTAAATGACGAGTCCAAGGAGGATATATGGTATGTATATAGCGAGTTCCCCTGAAAAATAACCCATGTCCATCTCCCTCCACTTTTCCGTGTTTTTGCCAAGATGATTGACATAAAGAAAATGTATATATTTTATGGCGATATTTTGTTAGTTTGATGGGCGATCCTTCGATGCCTACGCTTCCAATTTATTAGCTTGACAACAGCGAAAGAAAAAATATAATTTACGAGCGATTTATGTGCGGATTGAGTAAACAAAGTTATGACACCGGGATTAATGGCTAAGAGAGAGAGAGAGAGGGGGTGGGGTGGGAATACACTGGAAAAACTTGTTATTTGCTTATTAAATTTGTTGTTCTTCTTGAGACTTTCTTTTTGGGTCAAACTGCTGGCAACTCTTTTAATTTAGCCAAGCACAGACGGCAGGCAGGCAGGCGGCTACTTAAAGCCGTTAATTCCGCTCACACTCGCTTAACCCCTTAGCCTCTTAACCCCTTAACCCGCTTATCTGTTCATCCCCACACACACTTGTACACACACACACACACGCATGCAGCCAGCATTTTATGTTGTGTCAGACCTAAACCTTTTAACGGAAAATGATTTATGAAGTGAGCAAAAAAAAAAAAGAAAAGCAGCTTGAAGCCCGAGCCAAACATGCAACACAATTTGCTTTTATTGAAGGCGACAACAGCACGGACACCTCACAAAGTCGTCACCCGAATCCCTGAATCCTTGGGACCCGCAATCCTGGCCGGTCCTGGGAAACAATGCGCTGCGTGGGCGATAACAAGCCCAATCATTATGGCTATGACAATGCGGCAAAAAGAAGATGGATCCGGAACGGGCACCCAGAGCAGGACCCCACTTGAGCGGCTGCTCTCGAGTGTCCTGTGTGTGGGTGCGTCCTGGTTTTCATAGTGTCCTGACACATATGCGAGTCGTCTGAGTGTGACATGATATGCGAGCACTTTGTAAAATGGGAAAAAGCGAAGGAGTCGTCGTCGTCGACGTCGCACAAGGAACAATGTTGTTGGCCAAGCCAGGATATGGATATTCAGGATTTACGCTCCGCTCGACTCGCCTCGTGTTAAGCGACATTTTTTTTTCTATTTACCCCACCGGCTGGCCATTTTTATGGCACAAGGAACCACGCAGAAGGGACCACGCATATCAGATGGCAGAATGGGAGCGCCATAAATCCATTATTCCCATGATTTGTTATTCAATATTTTGTAAGTAGATTAACTTGCGGCGCACACACACATTTGTTAGCCACTGTCCAGTGGCCAGGACCTGCTCTCCCGAAAACATAATTTACCAATCTATTTATCATATTTGCGCCCCGGCGGCCAACTGCTGAGTGACCACTTAAATCACCACAAGAATAGACATTCGAATTGAATTTATGACACCAGCAAAAACTTGTTTGTGTGTGTGGCTGTGACTGTGCCCCAAGGATGTGCCATTTATGGCCTGGAACCCTGCCTCCCCTGCTCGTCTTACTACTCCCTCCCCGTCCCTTCTGTTTCTTATGGCCACTCGGCAATTTATGGCCTCTTAAGTCAGCTGCTTCCAACTTGACCAAGTGGCTGAGCAGGCAGACAAATCTTTTTAATCCACTTGCATTAGAGTTGATTGAGAAGTTTGGTGCATAGCCTCCCCCCCTCTCTCTATATAATAATACTATATAGGTGCCATAAATAAAGCAATGAAACAACTATTCCAAGCCTCGTAAAGACGCACTTGTAAAACTCCAATCAATCTGGGAATTAATGTGGCACTTAAAAATCCTTTAAGGATTTGCAATACACTCACCTCTATGCGGTTATCATCCAGTTCCAGTTCACTCAGGCTCCACAGCTCTGCAAACACAGTATCCCCTATAAAGTTGAGCTCATTACGCGTGAGTTTCAGGACATTCAGGTTGCCCAAACCCCGGAATATCTCGCTGGTCAGGACATTGATTTGATTGTGAGCCAGATTCAGATAGGTCAGCCTGGCCATGTCCGCAAAGAGACCCTCGTGAAGGGTGCTTATGTTATTGTTATTCAAGAACAACCTCTCGCACAAAGGCAAGTTCCTGAAGGCATAGCGATCCATTTCAAAGATCTGGTTGTGCTCCAGGTTTAGCTCCCTCAACCTAATGTGATTGGCAAAGGCATCCTGATCCAAGGCCATAATGTGGTTGTTGTTCAGGATAATCCTCTCCAGAAAAGGTAGATTTGCAAAGGCATAACTCTTGACAATCTCCACCTGGGAATACTCAATCACAATGCTACTCAAATTCTTTAGCGGCTCAATGATCATTGTGGGTATATAATCCAATCTGGCATTATTCTGAATCACAAACTTGAGCTCCCTCAAGCGCTTCTGCTGATAGAATCGCGTCCAGGTGGTGTCATTCTGATGCAGTCCCTCCGAGAATACCCAGCACTCGGCCTTCTGCACGGGCACATGGTTCTCATCCGGAGTACAGTAGCACATCAGTTTCATGTCCCGTCGCCGTGTGCAGAAGCCAGTGCTGTCCATGGGTCCACTGTAGCCCACACTGCCAGAGTTAATGCCAGTGCTGCTGCTGGTAAAGACATAGCCCGAACCCACTGACGAGGCGGAAGAGGAGGAGCCATAGTAGCCACCGCCATTGTTCAAGCTGGTGGAGGCGGCCACCGCCCCGCTGCCACTGCCGCGGCCTCGGCTGCGTCGCTCCTCCTTGGAGCGGGTCGCCTCGGTGGACTCGATCAGGAGCAGGAGCAGGAGCGAGAGCAGCAGGAAGCAGATGGCTCGTGGGCCCGTCGATGCCGCCATTTTATGGCGCTGATGATGCGGCAACATTGCAAGGATGTTCCTATCGCTCGGCGGCGAGGATTCTGCAAAAAAAAAAATCGAGAACAATACGGGAGTGATGCGGTCAATAAAATTTGTTTATCTCAGAGTTGGGGAGGAGTTTGGGGGCACTGGGAGAAATCGGGAAAATATTTTATATATAAGCAAGGATTTTTAGAGATCTGAAAAGCCTAAACTAGATTCTTAAATTATCAATAATTTTTTGTTGTTAAGAAAATGTTATTGTTACTTTTTAAAGCAAACTTTTTGAGTCTTTAGTTTGTGATTTCAAATCTGTAGATATTTTTTTGAATATAAATATTTTGCTTTGGCTAATTAAAGCTTAGAATTAACTTATAAATATACTTTTCTATATACATATAGCTCTTACATTATCCTTATTCCTTATTTATTTTACCAAATATTCTTTTTTTTACATTTTATTTATCTCTAAAAATATCATTCCAGTGTCTTGGCCATAAAACCCTACCAAGGTGGAAATGACTGCCACAAAAAAATTCTCGATTTTCATGGTCTTTCCGAATCTGTGTTTCAAAATATTCCCGAATATATAGACTCATCTCGTAACAAATGGATTTGATTTTATGCGGAAAGCAGCCCCCCTCCCAGCTACGTCATAAATTCCGCCTTATTTGAGGTGAAGCAAAAATTGAAACTGGCACCGCGACTTCACTGGCTTTATTTTATCGTTTTCCCAGGGGGGGGGGGGGGAGGGAGGAAAGCCGGTTGAAAAGTGCTTCATAAAAATGCTAATTAATGTTGTTAACTTTCTCACTTTTGCTCATATTTCATTTGGGCCAATTCAGCGGGATTCCGCGGTGGGATTCATCCTCGAATTTACCCCCATGAAAGTTGAATTGGCCTCCTGCTGGCTTCATTTGACGCTCGGCTGCTTTGTCACAGTGCCTACTTCCTCCTTCTCACTGGGATTTTTCCTCCCTTCACCAGTTTTCCCCGCCCCTCCATTATTTACCCCATAAACAAATTTATCGAGCTCATAAATAACTGCAACACTGTCGCTGATTGTTCGCCGAGCGAGAGAGAGCCTGGCCTGGCCTGGCGAATTGCCTACGAATTTCAGACCTCGGACACTTTTGCATTTCAAGTGTCATTGGGCAAAGTGCTCTCTAATTATGCTCGTATTTTTTAATAAATTAATAAGTCACACTGACGCCGGGCATATTTCGGAACCTGCCAGACCGGCAGGCCTGGCATAATGAAGTGTAAATAAGTTATTGTCAGTTGTCAAGTGAGTTATCGTCGTTATCGGCAGTCAGAGAGCCCAGTGATTTGCATAAAATATTGTCGCAATATCCGAGGGAGGGGGGAAAACAGAAAATTCTGGGGGGATTAGGTGGATGGAAAGCCGAAAGTCACTTGAGTTATTGACTCGGGCATGCTTCATTACATTGATTTCGATTATAAATTTTAAATAAAACGTTGATAAGTGCTGCGTAGCATGATGCGATGCTTATTCCGGCTTAGCTGGCGTCTCTCCATCTCGTCCTGGCCAAAGTTCAGGGCTCAAGGAGCATTAGAAGTGGCTCACACCGCAGGATTAAGTACTCAAAATATACATGAAAACTTTGGAGCCAGACGCTGCCAGCTGAAGATGACTTGATGACTTCAATTTAAATATCAAAGCAAAGTCGAAACTAAAATGTCCTTACACACACACACACATACACATAAAGCCGCACAGGTTCGAGGACCACAGCAGCCGCAGCTCAGAGATAGCTGGGTTATATGGCTATGGCTTGGGGGAGATATTTCAGATATTCTGGGAATTTTTAAGTGTGTCGTCAAGCAGCAAATCAAAAAATATACACGCAGACACACACACGCTTTTTATGTGTGTGTGTGTAATTAGATTTCCCAACAAGGGACTCAGAGAGAGAGAGAGAGTGGGAGAGAAAGGACCTTCTTTGCACACTTACACCTTTTTATTGCAACGCCTCGCTGACAGCCAATTACTCACGAGTCCTGGGGAGAGACTGTGGGAGGTTGAGGGGGTGGCAGGGTGAGAGAGCCAAGAGAGCATTACAAGCAAATGAAAAATCAATTTGTTGATTATGCATAAATCATAAGATTTATGCGACTCCTCACTCGGCATTCATGAGTCATTTATCAAACGATTCAACTTCTTTTTTGCCTTCACATCAAAATCGAACAAAAACAGAAAGCGACGAAGCGAATCGCAAATCGAACTGGGAAAGGACACGAAAAACACACTACACATAAACGAAATCAACTAAACAAGAGTTGAGAAAATTGCTAAATAATACTAGAAGGGAATGTAGAATTATTCAAATTTTAAATTCGAATATAAGCTGTATATAAAATATGGTTTTAATTGAAAACATGTAGTAATCTCTAGTTAATCACAGATATTCTTAGTGCCTGAGCTTTCAAAGAAGAACAATTATCACCTTGAAGCCGCCACAGCTGAACCTCATAAAGCATATACAACCGCTAGCTCTTTTTCTCTTCAGATACAAAAATAGATGAAATCTTTGCTGTAGATTAAATGCAAGCTGCCAGCAAATTGATCTCCTGGCTTAAGTTCTTCATCTCGGAAAGTGGGCAAACACAGGGAGCTGGGAGGGGCCAGACGACATAGCAAACCTTGACGACAAACAATTACCAAGAAAATTATTCCCCCAAGGGATACAGAAGCAGGAGCAGCAGCAGTAGCAGCAGCAACATGGCTGCTCCACGACTATATATAGACGCACATACTATATATAGTAGGCAAAACAGCAAGTATAATATTGTTGGCAACAGAAACAGCAAGGACATTGTACTGCCTGGCTAAAGGACCAAAACAGCAAGGACTCTAGGGCAACAAAAGGGAAAAAAGCCAGAGTTAAAGCAAAGGAACACTAGGTTTCTTAAGAACCATTTTATAGTAAAACCAGCAACATTTAAAGAGCAACATAGGTAACATTAGCAACATTATTTAGAAACAGCAACATTGCTTGTACTTTACTTTACTTTGGCAACAATTAGAAAGTTGAGGGAAAGTTGCAACAACATCAAGGAAAGCGAGAGTTACAGCAGCAGCAGATAAATGAAAGCAAGAGCTACATAGGAGCAACAGGGAGCAGCTGCAATAATTACATGACCAGCAACATTAGCAGCAGCAACCAGAAGAGGTCCTGCGGCAAACTGTGACAAGCCAGGATCCGGGGCTGTGTAATGTTCTCTCAGGAAAATTGCAACAAGAAGCAATTTGTCTTGTTGTTTATAATTTCGATTAAACTTTCGAAGCGAGAAATGCACATGGATGTGTGTTTTTGTGTGGGGAAAGCCCCCCAAAAGTGTACGAGTGTGCGTGCAAACAAAAGGGCGAAGCGAGTTTTCCGAGGGGGAAAAGCGTGTGAAAGTGTGACAGAACTGTCGACAGAGCAGAGAGAGGGGGAGCAGCAAACCGCAGCAACAACAATGATGACGGCGACCCAGTGGGAAATTGGAGCAAAGCCGCAGCTAAGCTGACAGGCACTGCGACTGCGACTGCGACTGCGGCAATTTTCCAAGAGGGAAAATCATACCCTACTAGGGATAATATTTTCCAGTCCTGATAACTTTAAAAAGGCGGCCCAGGACTCTCCCTGTATCGTATCAGCCAAGTTTGCGGCAAACACAGAAAGTCGAAAGACTACGAGCGATGCCAGGACTTGCGTGGAAATTGTTTTCAATTTTCGTTATTTGACAAATGGTGACACTTCCGCTGAGGCAACGCCAGGACACCAGCTTCAGCATCATCATCATCATCGTCAGTCGGGGCCAGGACTTTAACAATATGTACACATGTCTCACTCCAGAGCCAGGACTTTCTCCGTGTGTCATGAGGTTTTGTCAACAATAAGTTTTTATGCCGGAAGAGTCGTAGTTGTTTATGGCAGTCCCCCATCAGCTAAAGGATATTCCTCAGGCTCAGCCGCAGGAGTATCATCAGCATGAGAAATACACAGGGAAAAAGGATATTTAACAGGGAGATTTTTAAACGAATAAGAAAAGATTTAAAAAGAAATTTAAAAAAAAATATATTAGGAAAAATCCAAGCTTAATTTTCTCTAACATTTTATTTTAATTCCCTCTTAAGTTTCTCTCTCTGCAGGACTTGCCATAAATATATGTATGTGTACGTGCGAGTCCTGCTGTCCCTATCATGTGAATATAACTTTAAGCTGTGACATGAACGCAGCTCGGACGTGCTTGACTTTGACTGACTGACTCTGACTGACTCCGACTCTCAGTGACTGACGAGGAGTCGTGAGGTGGAAATGGAATGGCAATGGGTTTGGAGATGGAGCCACTAAGGTTTAGTCTCTTCCTCTGTCCATTTAGTTTAGCTGCAAAATAAAGCGACAGCTACAGAAAAACTTGGTCAGTTGGACAAACTGCAGTTCCTGTCCTGTATATACCAGGTCCTGACTTCTATCCCTCTGCCATTTCCCCGTCTGACAAATGACGCAGGGCCAGACGAAACACAGCCATCAATCAGCGTGGCCAAGTTATGACGTCCTCACGTCCATGGCCACGTTTTATTCGCATTTTTATTAAGGATTCCGGGGCGATATCAGGACATTGGGATATCTGGATTTGTCTTTGGCTTGCGTCACTTGTCAGCGCCAGTTGGAGCCTGCTTCGATCAAATCTGAAAGGCAGGTCCTGCTCCTGCTGCTGCTCCTGCTCCTGCTCCTTTTCCCCCCATTTAGCTGTCATATATATATTTATTGTCAGCCATGTCACACTTCATAAATATTTCATAAATTGCTTCGCATTTATTTTGACAGTCGCGCCAAAGTTTCGACAGCCATTTGTTAACCCTTTCAGCTGCCGCTGTTTGCCGCCTTTTTTTTCTTGGCCCGGTTATTGTTATTTCAGTTATCATGCGAGGCAGTCATTGCCAGCTGTCACACATATTGTCCTTGGAGGAGGGACCGCCCACCTCCACCCAC
This sequence comes from Drosophila bocki, assembly GCA_008042715.1. NCBI lineage: Eukaryota > Metazoa > Arthropoda > Insecta > Diptera > Drosophilidae > Drosophila > Drosophila bocki. The sequence goes on from VNJY01000005.1 coordinate 43,541, forward strand.
AGTCGCCTTGCGAAAATGAAAGATTTGCACCACCTAAAATGGTATTCATGTTCCCCAGGACCCTCATTGCCGCTCCTCGCACTTTTGACTACTTTCAACTTCGCTTCCATTTGCCCAGGACCTCTCTCGCTCTGCAGGACTCGTCGTCGTCTTGAACGTTTTTTAGCTTTTAGCATACCTGTCAGCTGAATAAAATGAAAACTAGTTGCCAGAGCAAACTTTCGCTTCGTCCTTCATCCTCTCCCAATATTGTTGACACATATTTTTCGGGGAAAAAAAAAGAAGAACGCAACTTGGCTATATGCATATGCCTGCCACCTACCACGCCCCCTGCGGCAAAAGGGACAGACAACGCCCCACTGCACTTGAGCTGGCTGGCACATTACTTTGGCCGTCACTCCCCGATCCTTCTTCGTTTTTTTTTTCTTTCTTTCTGAGGGACTCGCTTTTTGGTGGCCTCTTTTCTGGCTTTAAGTTCTGCTGCACAATTTGCCAGCTAACGTCTCCTCACCCTGCGACAGGGATCTCGCGGGAACACGACAAGGAAAGTGTTAAGAGGGAAATTTTTAAGAGGAAAATTTTTTCATTTAATTTTGAATCTGAAATTAGCCTAATTAATCTTTTGTTTTCAAGGATATTTATATTATATGAATTAAAAATATATATATAAAAGCAAAGTTGGATCTAAGAAATATTTTTCTGCTTAAAAATTTCAGTTAGAAGTATATTTATGATACAAAGCAAACAACAAATTGCAGCTCTTCACGCCTCAAGTTCAAAGTCCCAAAACTCTTCAAAACCTCTTTCCAATTTCTTTTAAATTTCCCAAAAGCTAGACAACTTTTTCCCTCACAGTGTAGCACTTTCGCAAGTCCTGGGTAACTGCTTAACGCCCAAATTGGCAGCACCTGGCCAAAAGTGTTGGGCTGACTGTCCTGGCAGATAAGTAGTCGTCCGTAGCTTTTTCTTCGCTTCTCCAACCAGCTTTTCCCGCCCCCTTTTTTTTTTGAGATTTTTTCCCCAAGGAGAAAAAGAAGGAGAAGGGCCTCTGTGTGTTTTGACTTTCAACGAGGAGCGAAATTATTTTCGCTGTTGCAAGTTTGTTGCAACTTTTGCCTGACGCAAAGTGAAAATTTGTCATGCTCGTTGAGCTGCTGCTGCTGCCCCTCTCCAAAAATAATAAATTCTTCTTCAGTTAAGCTAAAATGCTCAGCAAAGACAAACAAAAACACACACAAACACGGCGGCAAACATAAATACAGACTTGGCAGACAGACTCGTCGTTGTCTGTGGAACTTTTAACTCACTTGCCAAATATTTTAGCAATTTTTGAATAAAACATTGCCAAGATTCCAGGCGCTACCTCCCCTTTCCCCATCATCTTCATCATCATCATCGTCCACCTGAGTTTTCAGCATTACTTTAAAAGCGAATTTCATAGGGGTCTCAACTTAATTAGTTGGAATTCCAGAGGGGGAATTCCGCCTTCTTTTTTCCCCCCGACATATGTATATTTTCCTACTGCTTCTTACCTTTCAATGGAGTCCTGGAAAAGGCCAAGTCACGTACTGTACAGGACAACGAGGATCTGCTGACTAATGCAATGTCTCTCTGCAAATAAATATAGAGAGGGGAGAGAACGAATTAGTTTGATATTACTTATTATAATGTCATGTTTTCGGTCTGGTTTCCAGCCACGAAATTATAGCTCCCGTTCGGTGCATACTTTATTCATAAGGGCCCTGAGGGGACCCCAGAACGTTAATGGAAATTACGCATTAAATAAATAGCCCTGAGCATATTACATGAATCAGGAATGAGTAAGGATTTTGAACGGTTATAGCAGGGAATTTAAGTAATACACTTACTGGGTATAAGGATAATACAGAAAATAAAATATTAAAATACATTTCAGCAAGTCTTTGAGCTATCTTTAGCTTTGTTCTTATTTTCAAAGTATTTCTTTACCTAAAATTCCCTTTTAAATTCAATATTTTCTCTAATATTTAATTCTTAAAATACATTTTAACATCCTTTGATCTCTAGTTATCTTTATCCTTAATTTTAAATTATTCCTTTTCTTTATTTTCCCTTTAAATCCAATATTTTTCTCTACCTGCAACGTTTACTTAATTATTTAATTTTATATTGTTACCCCAAAATTACCTATTCCCTTTGACTAGTCCCTGGACCTACCTTTGCCATTAAAGTTTATAATATGGGAGACCTGTGCAATCCCCTGTTTGATTATATAATTTTTATAGGCTTCAAAGATCAAAGGCTTGGCCCTGGCAAATCCTAATTGCGTTAATTTTCCAGTAATTGTGGTCCAACTAAGTTTGCTTCCAGCCAAAACATGCGATAACGTAAACAGCAGAAAAAGGCTCGGGAACAAAAGGGAAAAACTATTAACACGAAGGGGGGGACACTGGGTGGGGTCCACCCACTAAAAGGGGGTGGTGTGTGTGTGTGTGCGTGTGTAGTGTCAGGGGTCCGGGGTCTGGGGTCAGGGATCGTGGGTGTGGAGTGCGCGTTATTCAAATAGTTTCGTTCGCCCGGACTCGCAGCGGAGACGATAACGATGATGACGACAGCCCAAGGCAATTCCCCTTCGGGGGCCACGCCCACATGTGTGGCATTAAGAGGCGAATAGTGGGTGGGGGTAGTCAAGAGAGGGGACACTCCATTGTGCCGCCTGTATGAAAATGGAAATGAAATAATTGCATTGGCTACGCCTATAAGAAGAGGCACAAAAAAAAAAAAAGAAACGCCAGGGAACTTGCCACACACTGAGGGGAAAGTGGGTTAAAAATTAATTTATTAAATATTAAAAGTTTATAAATATAGATCATTTATAATTTTATAGGAATTTTTAAATTTTACATAAAAATAAATTTGTAAAATGATTTTTTTGGTATATAGAAAATTAAAAAAGATTATTAACTCTTTATATATGTACTTGAGCTAACCTTTATAGAAAACTTTTTATAAATATTTTCTAGCTTACTAAAATATTTGAAAATGACAATTACAAATAAAAAACCCACTAAATCAAGCTTAAAAATTATTTAAGGCAGTTTTATACAAGAGTTTCCCTCAATTAGAAGCTAAAAAAGCATTTTTCTTAATTTTCAACCTACATTCCCTGGCTCAATTATCATTTATATTATTTTATTATAGTGCACTGACCACTATTTATGATCAGAAGAGGGATGTCTGACTTCATAATCTTGCGGGGGTGATGGTTGTTTACTACAATCATAATCGTCGCCAACGCTGGCTGACCATTTGCTGTTGCCCGACATTTGTGTTGTTTTTTACCCATTTTGCCGGTAATTATGCCCGCATTTGTGGCCACCGCCCCCTATCTAGTTCTGCAGTTGTGTGTACACTTTTTGTGTCATTTGAATATTTAATAAGATTTATGCCATTCATGCCGCTGATGCCTTTCGATGATTAAGCATTGAATAATTGCTGACGGAGGCGATTCTCTGGAGGCAGAAGTAAGCAGCAGCGGTGGGGGTAGTGCTTTTGTGGCAAACCGAACAATTGTCAGGGTTTCAGGGGGGGAGTGGGGGTGGGAGTGGTATCGGGGCATCTAAATTTGATTGTCGGTGGAATGTCAAACAAGTTCAAACGGCGGCTGCCACTGGCAACCGACCGAAGCCAAATGAAACCCCAGAAAAAGGCACCGCCAGACGTTGAGCGAAAACCCTGAACAGGAAAAATCAGGAAAATGCCAATGGCTGTGTGGGTAAAACATATGGAAAACTGGATTCAATGACATTGATTGTTCAATTGGACAAGGCTGAAAGAGGGGGGTAAAGAAGGTAATACGATATAGCAACAATAAAAACGATCGAATTTGTTTAGATCATTAAAGTAGTTAGGTTTCCATTACCAGGGGAATTGAACTCTAATAGTATTTGCTGTTATTTTTGGGTGGTTTTAAAGGTTGATTTTGTCTACTAGCTAATATATAATATAATTTAGACCTGGAAATAAATTTTAAATGTATAATAACCAAGTGAATCAGCTATATATACTTTGTTCTAACTTTAAACTCTGTAAAACCCTTAAAAATAAACTCCCACAACTCTCTACTTTCATCAGAAACTAAAGAGTTTCCTTCCTCCTGATTTGATTAAAATCAATTTGCCCAAATTTGAGCTTTCCTTGAAAACAACTCCCTTTTCTTTATATCCTTCCTAATTTTCCCCCTCCTTTCCCTTTTTTTTATTTACCCCAACATCCTGTCATGTGAACAATTTGCATGTGGATAATCTGTGAGAGTCGCTTTCGGAAATTGCTGCAACGTTTCCATTTCATGTGTGCCAGGCAATAAAAATTTAATATAATTACGCACAATTTCCAGTTGAAGTTTATGGTAGGGACATGCTCCAGAAGCGAGTCACAGGACTCCTCGCATAGACTCGACGTGACTTTTGACAGTGGCGTCGTTCTGGGGTCCTGCCAGCTCGCTTTTGCCAGGCACTTTATGAGCCACCGCCTCGCCAAGACAAACATAAACACTTGTGCTTCCCTCCCCGTAAAGATGTGGAGGGGGCGTGGCAGGACTGCTGCAGCTGATTTCATAAAGTGTAACAAGCCAAAGCTTTGAGCTCCACTGCTGCTGCGACAAATAAGCGACAGAGGAGCCGCAAGCTCCTTTCGCAGGAGAAAAGTTTGTGCCAGAGTTTCAAGGGATACGAGTATGTGTCACACACACACATACACCACACCCTCTTCTCCCACTCCCCCCCCAAAGGACACGCAGGAGACAGTGCCTGCGAGTTAAATATTTGTTCCGCTTGTTTACATTGAAGACCCCAAAAGCAAAGTTCCCTTGTGCTCCTGGCCCCGCCTGTTTTCCCGAGCCTCCCCCCAGGTCCTTGTCCCTTGGCAAGTTGTTATTTCTTAATATTGAGAGTCGCGGATGATATGGCAGGCGCGTAGAACAAGCTCCGGGCTGGTTCTGGGAGTGGGACGTGTGACAGGTTACACGGGTTTCCCTTTCCAGGCAGATCATCAATTGTTTGATTTTATTTTTGCACTTGAAAATAATTTTATATTCTCTAGAAACTTTTATAAAAATTTAGAAAGTATAGTAAAATATTTTATAAGATTTATTATATAGCTTTCTTGGGCTTTAAAAATGCAATAATTTTTTTAAAAAAACTCTTTATAAATTGCAGAAATATTCAAATTTATATTAAATGAATTTAAATATTTGTATATTTATTTTATAAAAACAAAAACCCTTTATAATATTATTAATATTTTTAAGTTTTTATTTTTAAATTATTTTCCCCTGTGCATTCTATGATTTCTCAAGGCAATTCAAAAAAAAAAAGAGGAGAAAAAACTTGCCAACAAAGTTGTCACAATCAGAACGCCTGATGGCTTTTGAGGAACCACCCACAGCTCCTCCCTCTGGGGAAACTCCCCCTTAAAAAAAACCGAAAAAAACACAAACAATCGTGGCTAATGTAATTGGGTAATAAAGCTAGCTGCCCTGGCCGAGTGTGTGTGTGTATGTGTGGAGCAGCACCTGTCCCCATTACCAACTATATAAACATTAGTGACAAAAATTAATTAGGCCGACGCAGAGCAACAGGACGAAATGCCTAAAACTCTGCCTAGGAAGTAACACCGTTCGACGTTGGCTTTGGCCATGCTAAATGGTCATAATCAACTTCCGTTGTGTCCGCACCCATGGCCACGCCACGCCCACCGTTCCAGCGACCTGGTAAACAACCTCCGCCCCCCACGTTACGCCAAAATGTGCTCATTTACAACAAATAAACAGGGATATAAAAACCATGAAACTGATTTTTCACGCCATTTTCATTTACATTTTTGCGGTTATTTTTTGGGCCATTCGCGCGCTCTCGACCCTCGGCCCCTCCCTGGCTCCTTGTTTGTTGTCCTTGACGCCGGCAGCGCAGTAGCAGCGAACGCATGTGTAATTAAAATATAATAATTTCCCCGAATACCGCAACAAGCAAATAAACAAACAAAGAACGCAGAAGCAGAAGGCAGCGAAAGCGAAAACAAAAGAAACCAGAGGGCTAACAGCAGACAACAAAAGCGGGGAAAAAATTGGGGAAAATCTAGTTGAGATAGCCGATATGGAGGGTACACTATCTGGGGATTATTTTGGTTTAAATTGTGGGATTTTTAATTTTTGAGAAATTATTTTTAGCAGTTTTATGCCCTTGCAGGGTATTATGATTTCAGTCGGAATATTGAAATGCAGTCATGGAGTCATTTCCGACCCTATAAACCATATATATTCTTGATCAGCATCAGCAAGCGAATCTTTCTAGACATGTTTGGAGGAAACAAAATTTTTGGTCATTAAAATCGTGAAAAATCGACGAAAATTTTGTTTTCTTAAATTTGTAAATTTAGTTTGCAGATTTGTTAACCTGGAAAAAACTAGCACAGAAAAGCTTTCCGAATTGAAATTAATGCATTTTTGGCTTAGCTATTAAATTTTTAAGTTTTAATTTTCTTAAAAATTATTATATAAAATTAGATATAACTTAAAATCGATTCTTAATCATCGAATTGAGAACTGCAAGGGTTTACATTTTTAGGATTTTCTTAATATTTTCATCCTCTTCCAAACCACAAACCCCCTTAAAATCCCCGAATACCCTGCGAAAAGTGAATGCCAAATGTAGAAACAGTATTTATGACGAAAGTTTCGAGTGAGCTGGGTTGGGGTGGGGCCAGATTGTCTCTCTCTCACCCAATGGGCTGAAGTGGGTGGCCCAGAGGCATGGGTGAGGAGAACGACATCGCCATCTGCCAATGATTATGATGATGGCAATCCTGCACGCACAACAAAAAAGAAGAGAAAACCTGCACAGGTGAGGAGGAGACAGAGACTCCTTCCCCCCAATGTCCTTCACCTTTTTGCCAGTGAATCATTCCCCCAACTCGCGTTCACTTTGTTTTGTGCACATTTGTTACGCTCAATAAATGAAAATGTTCATATAAATATTTCATATTTCTTTTGGTGGCTGTGCCACGCCCACGCAAAACAGTTTCCGCCCATTAAATTGACATACGCATTCGTATTCATTTCCTTTGCAAGCCAGGACATGCCAGCTTTCCATTTTTCCCCTCGGCATTTCTTCAATTTTTATTGCTTCGCCTGTGTTTAAGAGTGTGTGTGTGTGTTTGCACAAGTTTTGTAATATTTTCGGTTTATGTTTACAGTTGGCAAACGCATTAAAATCACAGATTTACATTTTTTCTCCTTCGCCGGCTGAATAATTTAGTGTCGTTGTTGCTGTCGATGTCGCTTTCGCATTATTGAATTTTCATGAGGAGGATGAGGAAGAGGAGGCGGAAAAGGAGGTCCTCCCATGACTGGGTCCTGCCAGCTTATTGTTTCAAATGTTTTCTCGGGGACACTTGAGAATGCAAACTGTTGATGGCGCGCACAGGGTTCGGGGGGTTTAAGAAAAAAAGGGGGTGGCTTGGCTTAGGCCCGCGTTGAGCATGGAAATTATTTTTTAATAAACACGACAGCAAACACACACACACACACACAGACACAAAGGGAGCAACACCCCATGCTCATCCCTGTCGCGCTGCGTGCCGTGTGTCCTGGTGTCCTGGTGTCCTGTACCTTTGGCCAAAGTGGCAACAGCGTCGAGGGCAAAATAAATAAACCCACTTTAATATGCGCTCGTTATATTATTTTCTTTTCATTTTCTTGATTTTCATTTTTCCCTGCCTGGCTTACATTCACCCTGTTTTTCTTTCATTTTTGTTTTTCTCCTTTTAGCCGTGTACTTTTTTTCATGTTTTGTTTGCTGCCCGAGGAAGGGGAAGCGGAGGAGGTCCTGGAAACGGCTTCACTTGTTTGAAGTGCCACGCTCTATTTAAAGGCAAATTGTCTGTAGTCCTTTTTACAAATATTGCGAATTTTTTGCCGCACTCTCTTTACCACCACCCCCTCCTCCAACCATCTCGTCCTTTATCATTCTTTTGCATATTTTTCCGCTGCTTTCTGCTGCAGCCGTCCGAAAGTTGTTGTAGTCCAGGGACTTTGGCTGATCCTCTCCAGCAAATCCACTCTCCCCCCGCCCCAGCAGTATCCCCACTTTATCCTTTGGCCTGGCGCAAAAAGACAAGCTCTCGCTGAAAAGTAGTAGCGCTCGAGTCTAGACACCGAGGAATGGAATTGTCAGTGCTATTTGGCCGGGATAAACAGTCAACTGGCCGAATGGCTGTCTAAAAATGCACTAACCCGTGGGTCGAGTGGGGGCGGGACATCGGGTTAAATTAGCATTGCGAAACCCTGTTTAGTGCACTGACCTGTACACATTGACATTTGTGTACTTTATTGCATTTAGGAGGGGGGAGAGGGGGGAGAGGGGGGAGGAAGTGGGAAATTTGGCCACATAGGAAGGAAGCAGCCATAATTATCTTCTATTTTAATTGAGAAAATTTATTAGAATTTTTATAGAATTTTCTGGATTATATCAACATGAACATAATACTTTGGTACAAGAGGAAAAAATATTACATCTTATTTGTTATAATTTATAAAAATATTTTAATTTAATAAAACAATTTTAAACAGTAATGAAAAGGCATCTCGCAAAAATCTTAAAAATATTGTAAGTTAATTTTCTGCTAAAACCTAGTTTTGAATAATTTTATATAATTAAAAGGCTTCTTTAAACTTCATAAAAAAAATGTCAAGAGACTCTTTAAGGATATTTTCTTATCGAAAAATCCAAGACCTTTATATATCTTAATAAATAAAATATTTAAAATTTATGTTACTTCCCTACCTTTAACCAAAAAGACCAACCTATCCTCCTCTCTCTTATTTTGACATTTTCCAGCGATAGTTTCAATCATAGCCCGGCTTAGCCCCCCTCCCACTTCCCCACTGCTACCTTCAGGTAAAAGGAAATCCCCGCATTAGTTCAGTGGCCTTTACCGGGCTCCTTTGGGAATATTTATACATGTATCCTGGCTGGTAGGGAGCCTGCTCTATAAACATGAGCGCATATATCCAGCTGAGACGCCTAGTTTCAATTACACACGCACTTGGCGAATGCCAAAGTGGAAAGTGGGTGGAAATTGAAGGGAAAACTGTTGTAGGGAAAGTTCCACATTCCCTCCTTTGCAATTGTTGCGCCTTTTATTTGTTTGCTTTCTGCTGCTGCTGCTGCTCGGTGGTGCTGATGTTTGTTGTTGTTAGGACCGTCGTCATCGTTTCGTGTCATTGCCTTTGTTTGCTTTTTGCAGCCTGCCTACACTCCCCCCACCCGTTCGCAGTTCCTTTACAGGATACGCAGGATATGGCCCCTCTCGCTTGTGTTTATTTTCTTTTTATATTTTGTGCGTGGCGCGCGCGTTACAGTTACGCACAAAGGCGAGAGCAGCGCGAAAAGGACACGCATGTCCTGCTCTAACCCGCTCCCCCCCCCCCCCCCCCCCCCACCGCCTGCGACTTGCGCTGGCACTCGTTAAAGGTAAAAATTTATTGTATCTTATTATTATTTTTTTATTGACAATACGTGACGCGTACAGCAGAAGCAAAAAATAAATAAATAAAAAAAGGAGAAGAAACAAAAAACGCAGCATAAAAAAGGGACAAAGGACAGAAGGAGAGTGAGAGTGAGAGAGATCCTTGGCGGCATAAAAAGATTTCGTCCAATCGATTCCTCTTCCTTTTGTTATTTTATAATTTTCGATTGTTTTGTTTTGCTGTACACTTTCTCACACCCATCCTTACGTACCGGAATATATATATATAATGTATATCCCTTGCTTCCGATTTTCCGCTGACATTGCGCTTTTGTTGGCCCGCATGACAGGAACTAAAAGCGAGACAGGATTGCGAGGACGAACAGCAGCGAAATCCAGGACACGCGTGCTTGCCTTTGGGCCGCCTTTGTTTTTCCGCTTTGCCTAGTTTTTCCCTTTCTTTTTTCCCGTTTCCCCTTTTTTTTTTTAGTGCCAGCTAGAATGCCATTAAAAGCGGCTTAGCGATCCCTCCTTTAGTATCCTTCGAGGCCTCAAGTTTGGCGTTAATCATTGTTTTGCGACCCGCAAATCGAAGATTACGGCCGAACAATTAAGTTAATCAAATCCGGACAATGAGACGAGAAATCAAGACATTTTACCCGGTGAAAGCACAACTTTCACCAAGGCGACCACTTCCCCTCTTTCACCCCTTTTTGAAGTCCTTAAAGAGCAGAAACAATTTGCTGTTTTACCTTTGTTGGATTCAAACACACACACACACACAGACAGACACACACTCACTCGCCATGAGAAGAGGTCCTTTCGACGAGCGTTTTATCTATGGCTACGGCTAGGAAAAGTTTTTCCTCATTTTCCTCGACGCAGCGCCCGGGGCCAAGTTTTTCGTTTGCTTCAATTAATTTTCATTTGTTTACTAATCTAACAAATTAAACTAACGGTTAGAGGGGTGAGAAAGAGAGAGAGAGAACAGACAGAGCTAAGGTTTTCCGCTTTCCCGGTCTCGCATGTCTGTGAGCAGCGGAAATTGAAAGGATTTTTGGGGCCCTTGGGCTCGGGAGTGGGCTTGACATCCACAGATCCTGTGGGCTTGCGGCAGAAAAGTGGCTGGGGGAAAATGGGAAAAGCGTTGCCCTGACACTGCCAATTGAAAGTTTAATCATCGTGATCTCAATTGGCCGGGTCACCCACCGTTGGCAATGTCTCTTCAACGGGTTTTCCTCCTCCAGTATTTGAACGAAACTGATTAGCAAATTTATGGTTAGTCCGCGAAATTATTTGCGGTTTCTGCTGGTTAATAAGGGGAAAGTTTGGATTTTGGAAGAGTCTAAAGGGAAAATCTATAAACTCATGGATCAATCAAAGCTAAATAATAAATATTTTCCTTTGAAAGGTATTAAAATATAAGATAACATAAGAAAGGGGAAAGGAAAAAGAGAGCCATGCTTTTCTTTCTTAAGAACTTTATTTATATTTCATATAAACATAGCCTGGAAATTTTCCTTTCTATTCCCCAAAAATCTTCCACTTTTATAGATTTCCTTCTGAGGAATGTCCATCCGGGTTTCCCCGCATCGATTTCCATCTCCATTTTCTCCTTACCCTCCCTCTCGTCTCCATTGGTTAACAAGTTGAATCATCAGATTTCTTATCAATTTCTGTTGCCAATTCCCATCCTTGACCCTTGGCTCGGTGTCGTGTCCTTTCCCCATTATCCCCATTTTCCCGCATTCTTCCATTTCCCTTTACCATAATTTTCCATAGCTATTTTTACTTTTCCTTTCAGCGCCCAAGCGAAACTGATTTCGGTGTGTATTTTATGCTAATTAATTTTTCACCGAAAAAAAATAGGAAAAGAAAAAATTGTAAAAAATATCTTCGAGTGTGTGTGTAGAAATTGGTTGGGATTTTTGAGTATAGAAAAAGGTGTGGGTGCTGGAAAAATCATGGTTAAAAGGTGGCTTAAATGTGGCTGATTCTTAAAAGTATTTTGTTGTATTTTATTATACATTATTATTTAACTGAAATTTCTCCTTCAATTAAAAATTCAATTAAGAAATGTCTCAAGCTTCACTTAAACTTTGTTTCCCTTGAGATTTACCTGAGGAGTCTCTGTCTCTGTGAAATATAATATTATCGACCTTTCAACTCTCTTTGTCGCAATGGAGTTTTCCTTTACATTTTCCCAACTAACTACATTTCCCATTTGAATAATCTTAAACAATCTGTCACCTTGCTGGCTCCCCGAACCCAACTCCAAAATGAAATCTTTGATAAATGCCCAAATAATTGCCCGTTCAGGCCAAGGGCGATTAGGATCTTCAGGACGGGCGAAAAGAAATGGCCAAAACTTTTGTACATTTCATTTTCGCGGCAGTCTGGTGACTGGTGAATGCTGGCCCCTGGTCGCGTCAAATGTCGCGCCGAAAATTATACCTTTTCTCGGACGAAAAAAAAAACAAAGGGACAACAAAACAAAAAAAAATGGCCAAATAGCTAGTGTAGAGTGCAGGCGGGAATTTTCCCCTTTATCCCTTTTACGTTGTGGCCTGGCCAAACAACTTGGACATTTTTCCGGCTTTTCTTCGGCGGTGACGTTGATGTTGGTTTCCCGCCGCCTCTTTTTCTTGTAGTTTCGTATTATTGTTGTTGTGCATGCAGCCACGCCCACCAGATGAATGCCTTTTCACTGCCTCCTCCGAGTTTTCCCTACCATTTTCCATGACAAGGGGTACACTGGGACAAAAGGGGAGAGCTGTGGGTCTGATAATGTTAAAAGATAAATGCAATGAGCTTAAAAAAGCATTTAATGAAATAGTTTTTTAATCATTTTAACTTAAAGTCTTACATTAAAATTTCCTAAATATTTCTTCCTTCACATCTCAGCCTCTCTTCTCCTTTTTGTCACCCCTTTCCTTTTCTCTCAGTGCACAGCTTTCCCGCCATCTTTTATGTATTCAGTCTCAGTGCGCTCACTTGACTTTAATTCTTTTTTCACACGCCCACTTCGTCGCTGGAGAAATGGCGAAGGGGGGCGTGGCCGAGGGAATGGCAAGTGCAATTTCCTAACGGCTCTCGAGCCGCACACAACAACGAGAACAAAACTATATATCCCCCTCATATAGGAGGAGGGATGGAAAACCAGTGAAACATGGCTGGGCTTTGCATTCAGATGAGCATGTCAGCCGAAAGGTGCGTCGTCTGCGTCCCCGAAAGCAGAACCCCTTGCACAGCCAACATTGAGTTGTAATTGCTCAACATGCCACACATTTCTACAATTTTATGTAGATTTAATAGCTTCCTGACGCTCCCAGGCAAATGGCACTGGATCCTGCCTCCGCCGACGCCGACGCCGCCTCCTGTCTCGCATTTCATTTGCTTGCGTGACATTTCATTCGAGAGAGTCCTGCGACTCCGAGATTCCCCCAGATACGAGCATGTGCCGCAAATTGCTTGGGATCGGTCATTTTCCACCTTTCCAGGCTTTCTCTTTAATTGATTTAAAGCAAAAGTTGCCAACTACCGGGGAACACGTGTCCGGGAATGTTGCGGCCAATCGCGTGGAAAACTTGCTACCAGGAAAAGCCTTTCGCGAGCCGAAAACCAACAACTTCCGACACTCGACTTGACATGTTAATTGGCAGCCAGGAAGGCAGCCAGGCAGAGAGCAATCATCGCGAGAAGTTGTCCCTGGGAGGAGGTTCCCAGGATCCCAGGGTAACACGTTCCATAGGTAGACTTTACTGATTATTTTCAGATAGATTTTTCCTATGATTTATAAGGAAAAGGAAAATAAACTTAGCCGACTTTTGGTCTTAGGAAATTTTTTGTTCTAGGAAGAAAATGTGACATATTTTGCCTTTTGATTATTATATTTTTTTTTATTATTTTTATAAGTTAATAAACCCCTATAATCTCTAGTAAAAACTTATCAGTTTCTTAATTAAATTTAGATTTCTAGTCCCATCTTAGCTGTTTCCACACACAATCAATCAATATCTTAGTTGGAAATACTAAAACTAATCCCTCAATCCTTATGGACTTGACTACCTTAAACCTCATTTCGTTTTTCTGGATATTTTCCTTTCTAGCTTACACGATTTCGGGACTTTCCCCATCCTCCCCACCTCCCCCACCTCTTTTCAAACGGAGTTTACTGTGCTCTCCCTTTTGCACAAAATATGCTTAAACATCTCATTTGGCATTTCCTTTGAACATCCCTTAGCTGCTGGCTCTGGCTCTGGTCCTGGCTCATACATCAAATATGAATTCGTTTGACATTCCGGGCCATTTCGTGCTGCATCTGTAGCTGTGGCTGTAGCTCCTGCATCTGCATCTGCATCTTGCAGCTACTGCTGTCGCTGCTTCTGCTGCTATTAAGTATCTGGCAGATACTTTGGTGCACATTTTGCAGCTCGCTTGTAATTGTATGCAGGGAAAGGAGCTCCGCATATGAAATTGCCTCCTGATGGAGTGCTTCACCAGCCCGAGGAGGACAGAGACTAGAAAGTAGAGAATGGAGAGCCGAGAAAGTGGAGCACCCTGGAAAGTAGTTTGCCAAGAATTGTCGCGGATTGCTGATGAGGCTGAATGCTGGATTCTGGTAGGGAACGGGAAAGGCAAGGGGTTTGGGGTATCTTGAAGTAGAAAGGCGGACATTTGGTTGCCCGGCAATTGACGGTTTGTGGCTGCACATTCTATATATATACAGATATATATACTAAGTATATATATCCCGGATCTCTGTGCCTCTGCCACTTCACTTGCCAGGCTCCCTGTCAGCTTTCCCTTTTCCCAGCTGAAAGCCAAAGCAATCCAACAGTCCGCAAACTGCAGCCGCATCAGCAGGCATACAGAGAGGGAAATTTAGATGAATTATTAAAAATTTCAAAGAAAATAAATCTAGAAAAATTATAAGAATATAAGAATATAAGAAACTTGAACTTGTAGAACCTAGAACCTTACCTAAAGTTCTTTAAGGCTCAGAACAAATTCTTTAATTTATTTTAGAAAATCCCTTTTTCCCTCAAAATTTCCCCGAGTGCATCCCTCTAGCCAGAGAGCGTATTTGTATCTGTATCTGGGCTTTGGCTCGGTGCGTTTGTTTATGGTTTTATTTGTGCAGGGCTTAGCCTGCCACCCACTAGCTCCCATCCTCCCATCCCCTCTTCCTCTATTCTCAGATTGTTTGTCTTTTGTGGTTGTGAATGCATTTTTCAAACAAATTGCAAATCATTGCCTAACAATAGTTGCCTCTTCGCCTCCCCGCACCGCACCGCAGCACTTCACTCTATCCTTCCGGATCTCTGCTCTATATAAATCCACATATATCCCTCGGAGTCCTTTGCTGGTGTCTGTGTATTTCGGGATGCGAATCTCCGACCACAATGACAGTGATTTAGTTTTTGGCTGTGAGTCCATTACATGGGGTTTTGTGGGTTAAAGCGGGGGGAGGGGGCTAAAGCCAGGCCCAAGGTTAATGTTAAATCTTGCAACTTGGCCCAACTTTCGGTCCTCGCCATTTGTCTGTGGGAAAAGGAGTCAAAGTCGAAGTTCCACAAACTTAAATTACATTTAAAAATTTCGCTTTTTTCGGATCTATTTACGTTTGCGATTTGTCAAATGGAATTCGCTTCTTTTTTTTGCTTCCCTTTGCTTTTCGCAAAGTTAATTTGCAGACATTTAGCCGGGACAGGACACACAGGAAAAAAAAGAGAATGAAAGCAAGAGTGGAAAAGGACACCCTGGGAACCGCTCTGGAATTCATTTTATTGAATTAAATTCCAAGAAAATGTCCCAGGGATTTGTTTGCCTTTGTTTGCTGCCGCCATTTATTTGTTTGTTTGTTTGTCTGTTTGTCTGCCTTTCGTCCTGCGAAAAGTTTCCGCCAAGGAATCTCGCTGACTTTGCTTAGCCCACTTAGCAGGGCAATATGTATAAATGCGCATAAGTATACATCATAGAAACATGATTTCTCTACGGTTTTATTGTGTGTGTACAGGCTGTGCTGCCTCGTCCTTCGTCCTCGTCCTGCTAGGAACCATTGACCCACAAAAAATATACACACAGGGAGCGAGCGGGCCAAGCGTCAAGGATTTTGTTCTAAAAACCATCAAGAACCAAAACTCGAGAGCTGAGCTTTTCGTCTTGATGTTTTTCAAGTCACAAATTTTTAGTCACGATTTCCAAAAGGAAAATATTGTTTGGTATTAAATTTCTATAGAATATATTGTTTTGTTTTGCTTTGTTGAATTCACAATCCACTTGGAAAATCCTAATTACCCCAGAGATTTATTTAGTTATTGAGAAAATGTGGCTGGCACTTGTTATTTGATTGGGTTTGTGTCAGAAAATAAAGAAAATAAATATAAAAATGTTTCTAAAAACTTTTCTTATTTTTTATATATATCCATTATAAACTTAAATGTTTTATATGCTGATTTTACAAGTCATATATTATTTGTTTCAAAAATAATATTTATAAGCTTTAATAATTTGAAAATTCTTTTGTTTGTCCCGAACTAACATTTTCCTAATTTATTTTTATTTTTTTATTTTCTCTCCTTATATAAAATAATAAATAAGAAAAGATATGAATATAATTTTGTTGTTTATTTTCTTTAAAAAAAAGTAAGAAAAACACATTATTTTATTTATATATACGAATTTTTTAGTGTCTTGAAGCTTAAAACTTTCGATTTATATGTAGTCTTTTGGTTATTTTTTTTTTTATATATGAAACGGAGTCCCAGTTTTTCTTAAATTACAATTTGTATCTATGTTTTGAATTAACACTTCATTTTCTCTCATAATTTAAATTTTCTTAAACCTCAAAAAGCTAAAATATATTTGACCCAGTCTTGAAGGTAGACAACTTTTGTAAAACCTACACCAGAAATGCAACTTACTTGTTATTTAATAGATTTTAATAATTTTTTAAGGTTTCTTTTTGTTAATTAATTTTAAGTTATAATTTCCACACTTTTCACTGCAAATTTTCTTGGTTTATCCAATTCTATCCTTAATTCAGCACTTGTTTTAAAGATATAAATTGTATCAAATTGTACCAATTAAATGGCAGTCACGACTTTTTGCTGTTTAGTATTTTCACTGTTTTATTGTAAATCCCATTTGTGTTTTTTATTTAGTTTACTTAGTTATCAAGCACTATTTGCTAGTTATGCGGCAATTTATTTTTTTTTTTTGCGACTGCAACACGTTGTTGACACGAAGACAGGATAACGACTGGTCCTGTTCGTCCTTTCCTTCCGAACCGAACGAAATATCAAATCAAACTGAATTTACGAATTCAACGCTGAGCCCAGCGAAGCCTCAACAGCGGGCAGGAACAATGAAAAATGGAACAGAAGAGCAAGAGAGACTAGTGCAGCGGTATGATTGGCAACGGAACGCTAACGAGGTCTGCTTGCTCTTACACCCCCTCACTCACTTTCTTGCGCCCACCCCCGCAGAGTCACAAATTGAGCTATCAACTGTTTCAAGCAGTTTCAGGCGTTCCACTTTCTCTCTTTGAGGGTTTTGAATTGATAATTAATTTATATTAATATTATATAATAAATACTTGATTTTATTTCGATTTTTTAAAATATTGATTGATGGATTTTTTTTGTTAATTAAATCACCTATTTTGTTGTATTTATTATTTTAGCTAGATTCGTTTCCCGGTCTCTGCCGGCGCTTGTTCTACTTTCGCCCAGCGGCTGCGCAGGCTGCAATTTCTCTTTGGCCGCTCTCTTGCTTTCAATCTGCTGTTCAATTTCGCTTTCAATCGCGCTCTTTGCTGCACTTGTTCCATTACGTTCCGTTTCGCAGGATCTCCCTGGCTTTTCACAGGACCTTTGTGAGTGCTATTTGTTGTTGCTGTTGCTCCTGGTGTTTGTTTCGTGTTCGTGCGTTTTGTTGTGGTGTGCGCAACAGGTTCACACTGTGTTTGGTCCTTGCGGGTCCTTGCGAGTCCCTTTCTATTCTCCCCCTCCCCTCCTCTGCTTTGTATTGCCTTTTCCTTTGAGCAGCTTTGCCTGTTGTTTTGGTTGCTATTTTGCTTGATTTTCCCTGTATATTTTTTTATAGACGCTGCCTAGAAGTCGTTGTTGTGTGTATTTATTCGCAGGACGAGAGAGGGAGCGGGTCCTTCGGTTGCCTGTTTTTATGGGATATGCAAATATTACATGGGAGATGGACGTGGTTTAATTTTGGATGTCTGAGATATCTCGAGTTCTTTGTTTTAAGTTTTCTTAAGTTTTTAAATTTATTTTCTATCGGTATTTTTAATATATAATGAACAATGTAAGTTTAGGGCTAAGATTATATAAATTTTTATAAGAAAATAAATTCATTTAAGTCATGACTGAGAGAGAAACAGGGTTAAATTTGTTTGACAACAATTTTACACTTTCACTTCAAGGAAAATTCGTAATTTAAGGCTCTGCAGGAACAAATCAGTTTAAAAATATTTCTTAAAAATATAAAACCTTAAAAACTACTTCCTAATTATTTTTCAAATATTAAAAAACATATTTTTAAAAGTTAAAACAAGTACATTTTTCAATTTACCTTTTCCACTTCCCCCTAAAAGGTACTAACTAAATAAAAATGTTATTTTCTGGCTGCTTTAACATTCACTCTGATTTCCTTTTGGTTTTCCCGGCGTGCTTCTAGCTAGGACTTTCTTTTCTCTCTCTTTCTCTTTGCGTGTGTGTGTGTATAAATAAATTTGCATATAATTGTTTGCATGTTGAGTGCCTTTTAATTGATTTTATTGGTTTTACAAGCACTGCACACGGCAGAAAACAGTAAAACAGCAAAGCAGCCGCCGCAACGGAAAACAAATACGATAAAAACGAAAGGAAAAACGGAAAACCGAAGCGGAAATCTCTGTATATCGCTTAAGCTCTCTTTCGTTGCAATGGTAGATGTAACGGTAGATGCAAGTGTAGATGTAAGTGTAGATGTAAGTGTAGCTGTATGTATAATTGCAACTATACATCAAGAGAAATAAAGTTAAGAAAGGAATTTAAGAGATATTTCAGACATAGTTTGAAAAGGTATATTGAGTGGTTTAAAATATATACAACAAAAACTTTTATAAATTTTTTCAAGGCTAAACTAATCCAAATTTTAAAAAATTTTAATTACAATAATTATCTAATTTCTCTCTCTGTATCCTGTATCTCTGGCATTTATTTACTTGTAAGCGCTTTCGGCCCCAGGAGCAGCGACTGCAGCGGCCAACCAACCGAACCGAGTTCATATATGAATTAACAATGCCTCCGTATCTCAATCTGACTTTGTTTGTCTATCTGTGCGAGGGTCCTGTTGTATAAATTATGCAATTTATAAGCTGCATATTTTATGGGTCGCAGGTCGTAAATTGTTATAACCCCCAATAGCAGCCCTCCGCCTCCGTAATGAATGCAAAATCGATTGGCAATTTATGCCGCATTATTACATTTGGCTTAAATCAAGTATTTTTTTTTACGAAGCAAAAATAAATTAAATAAAATATATAATATATATATTAAATATTATACATATATTGATTTTGAGGCAAATGACCAAAAATAAAACCAATTTCGAACACCAAACAAGTCTGAACAGTAATTAAAAGCGTCTGAATTATATTCTCCTCCCCCCCCCCCAAAAAAAAAAAGTACTGAGAAAAAACTCCGTAATGGTTGCCTCGGTTATATAATTTCCTTGTCCCTCGTCCTTTGTCCTTCGTCCTGCGGCCCCGTCATCTGTCTGTAGCTAATCAAAAACTGCGATTCATTGCCGCAGCACAAGAAGCAGAGCAAGATGAAGTGGGCGAAGCAGAAGCAGAAGCTGAAGAGAATTAAAAGGGAGCTGGAGAAAGGGAAATAAAGCAAATAGCAAACGACTTCTGCCAGTGACAGACACTAGAGGGCGCCACTTGGCAAGGCTGTGGGCGGGTGGGCGTGGCAGTGTCCAAGAAGTAGTAACTTTAGGGATCACAGAAAAGTACACGGAAAATAAAGTAATTAATAAATAGTAAATAAAATAATAAATAAATATCTAAGAGAATTTATAATGAAATTCATTTAAAATATATTTTTTACTGCAATTTTTTTAAATCAAAAATATCTGAATAATTTATCCTTTCCCTGAGATTTTCACAAACAAAAATAAAAGTCTCTGAATAATTTGTCACCTCCTTAATTTCCAATGAAAATAATAAGTTCTCCGAATAATTTTTCCCCAAGTGCATCTGGAGGTGGAGAGATGAACCGAAGCCCTAGCCATGGGTGTCAATGACTGTCCTGGCAGCTGGAAGGTGATAATAATCAGTTGGCAGTTTTAACAGGACACACGCACGCCACAAGCCACAAACACGCTTGCTGCTGCTGGCGCTCATAGAAAAACTGTTGACGCCGCCGCCATGGTAATCCATCTTCACAATGGTTGCTCCGGACACCAGTTATCTGGCGGCTCCTGCTTCAGCTCCAGCTCCTGCTCCACTCATCACTTCAACACAGCATCCTCCAGCCTCCATCCTCTAGTCATCCGATGGGGCAGTAAATCCAGCAGTAAAGAAACTAGATACAAATATCTTTAGCCCCGGCTGAGCGAGTGTGTGTGTTTGTGTGTGCCTTTGGCCTTTGCTGTAATTATAGTGGCAGCTTATTCCCATCACCCATCACCCGAAAGTCCTGGCTACCATCTTCTCCCCCTTACCCTCCAGTGCCCACTCCTGCCATTGACAAGTCCAAGTTGGTAGCAGATAGAGAGCCAGCGAGCATATCAAGTGAACTGCCCAAAACACACAGGCACATAAAACGCATACACTAGCATACAAAAGAGTCCTTAAAAAGAACGAACAAAATTAAGCTTAAAAATAAAAACAAAATATGTAAATTTGAGTTTTTTTTTAAAGAGAAAAATATTTAACTTTACTTTAGTTTGAATATTTTTAAGGTCACCTTGACAGGACCTCTGCTGTTTTTCTCTGAGTGCCACAACTGTGACGAATGACTGGGGGGGAGACCTAGCCGTAAAGCAAGTCACATGTGTCCTCGATGTTCGTAAAGTTGATTCATTCATAGCTAAAATTTATACGGCCCCGGACACAGCACGGATTTTCAGCGGTTCAGCAGCAGCAGCAGGAGCAGCAGGACTTTGATGCTGATGCGAATTCAGATACGGAAAGCAAATAGGGAAACGAATACGAATGCGAATGCGACGAGGATGATGATGACTTGGATGCGGAGGCGTAGCCGGATTCGGATTCGGATGATGATATGCCGCTGACAATGGCAATGACACTGGCAGCTAATGCCGCCCGCTCGCTGAGCTTCACCGCGTGTGTCCTTGCCCAGCCTTGTTTGCGCCACCGAGGCAGATGATTTATCTCGCAGCTGGCTGGAACAGAAGTGTCCTGGTTCTCGTACTGGCTCCAGCTTCCAATTAGACGCCAAAAACAAAACATCCGCCGGCAATTTAAGTCGCCGCACAGCGGGTAACCCAATCGAAGGAATCCTTCTAAGGAATCCTTGGAAATATATACACTATTTGTATCGATAAAGGGGGTGTTGATTGCGGCAATAAACAAGGAGCGAATACGATTTTAATAGTGTTTGGTTTGGGATTTGTTCCAACAAAAGGATTTTTCGGATAGGAGAGAAAGTTACGGGCATATTCCGGAGTAAGCTTCAAGGATAATTAAGTTATACTCTCGTTTTTCACTTTACTATTATTTATTTGTAGTCTCAACTCGGGCCCTAGTTCTTGGCCATCATCTTCTTCCGCTTCCGAGCAAACTTGGCCAATTCCTGCTCCGTGGGCCTGGGTTCACCGTACTTCTGCACCCAGGCCTCGGCCATTTTTTGGAATCTCTTTGGATCATTGAGATACTCGCCGCCCATATCCATGTTCCAGGCATTCTCCACCTGCGGCGTATTAATGGTGGCCAGCAGCACCATAAGCACCTGGTCAATGCGAGCCGTGGGCAACCAATGCTCCGCCTCCAGAATGGGCATGCACACCTGGCCGCGTTCATTCACATTCGGATGATAGATCTTTGTGTTGATGTGAAAGCGCGGCGGCTTGAAGGGATAGTCCTGCGGGAAGTCAATCTCCAGCTTGAAGGCACCCTTGTCATAAGGCGGCGTTTCTGGCATGAGCAGGGCCGTCCACTTGAAGAGGTTATTCGTCTCGGGCATTAAATTGCGGAACTGCAGGTTCTTGGTATCCTCCAGCATCAAAGCCAGCTCGTGGTTGAGCCGCTTGGGGCCCTCCATGAGGAGTTCTTCCTTGGCCATCTTGGTGGTGTTTTAATTTTATAAATTATAATTTGACAGGTTTTTTGTTTTGTGGTGAGTGTTATGTTGGATGTTATGTGTTATTTTCAACTAAACTTGCATAAAATATCAAGGCCAACTATATAAAATTTAAAAACATTTTAAACCCAATTAATATTAACCTTTTCATTGATATCAGACTGTTAAAAGTTGATTAAACATTCAGGAATACCTTTTGCCCCTTCAAAAGTACTTGATTCCCTTAGGAAATCCCCTCAACTTTCAACGAATGAC
This sequence comes from Drosophila bocki, assembly GCA_008042715.1. Taxonomy (NCBI): domain Eukaryota; kingdom Metazoa; phylum Arthropoda; class Insecta; order Diptera; family Drosophilidae; genus Drosophila; species Drosophila bocki. The sequence goes on from VNJY01000005.1 coordinate 65,632, forward strand.
TATGAATGGGCATGGCGGTGGCAATAAGAGTGGCCAGGACTAGGATCTGGCTCCCGAGAAGGGCTCTTCTGTTTGGAGTTCCAATGCATGGCTAAAATCCTTTCACATTGACATTAATCCCCGAAATAGCCGGCCAGAGTCCGCCTGACGTCGACAGGCTCTGACAGCAGCACATTAGGATCAAGCCGGGTTGGAAGGAAGATGGCCAAGGCTATAGAGGTGGTGGAGGAACCATAGATGGACCAGAGCCCAGGAGCTGGAGTTGCAGTCAGAGCTATAGACTGGTGGTGCCTGGAGCAGCCATGGCGGCGATACAATTCACGGGCTCTACGAATGAAAAGCCGTTTTATGTGCTTAGCCGCGTTGAAGTTGCCAACTCTGGGGCTGCCAGCATGGACTCTATGCTGCACAGAGAAAAAAGATAGGACTAAAACCAAAGAAAATGTGTATACAATTTTTTAAAAAATAATCAAGAAACAGGAAGTTTTACAGGTATTTTCAAAAGCATAAATAGTTTAAGCTTTGAAAAACCAAGCTTCTATTTATTCTTATAATTATTTATGTCTTGCTAGAGACTCTCAAGAATCCTTATTTCTTATAAAATATTTGAAATGAGCAATTATTTTCCTCAGTGCCTTCATAGTGCTTTTTATTCCGGCATATTTATAGCACAGATTTGATAGCCGGCAGCGGCAGCGTGTGAGTGACTGGCATGCCTGGTCGAATAGAATGATCCTGGCTGGCGGATGATGAGATTGCCATTGACATTTTAGTTTTCAATTAGTTTTAGGGGGAACACACAGGATGTGGCCCCAGGATATGCCACTCTGAAACACCCTACCCCCACGCGGATTTATTTATTCCCCAAGGGAAAACAGAACAGTCGTCTGAACTCATAAATATGTAAAAATCAGCGAAAAAGCAGAAAGAAAGAAAGAAAATAATGCTGTATTTTACCTGGCAGATAACAAAAACATAAAAATTAAATATCAAAATGTATGCGAAGGCACACAGCCAGTGCGTGTGTGTAATTATTTATAAGCAGGGAGAGATGTCATCGTCATGTAAATGAAACCGGAGGACGCTCCAAGGACCTGCTCTATGGCAACGTCTGAATGCCAGCTAAGCATAATTATTTCATCTCCTTGTTGTGTCTGCTATGGCTGTGTGTGTGTGAGTGTGATTGATAGCCAAAGCTTCCTTGAAGCTAGAGGCTCCTGCCACCGATTGCTTTGTAGAATTTACCTCCCGGATTTATTTGCATTACATTTAAGCGGTGTTTAGGGGTTTAATTAACATTTAAATTAGGCAGAAACAAGGGGAAATACATTTTAAATACAAATTACATAAATATATATTAAATAATATGTATTTTAATAAATAAAATAAATAACTAGAAAATATTCTGAACATAAACTATAATTAAATTGGTATACATTTTTCTAAGAACTTAGTTTATAGATTTTTATTAATATCCTTTATAACTAAATCCTTTTTATAAATGTGATAATGTGTATTTATGATAAGTACTTATTTATGAGTAGTTTCTCTGAATTTTATTTCTATCCTCATAGAGCTTATTATAACTTTTGCCAACAAAAATGTCCCATAAATGCCATTAAAGCCCATGAAATGCCCATGAACACCCTCCCCCTCCCTTCTTAGAATCACAGCGAGTCCTTTGCCTAATCAATAGTTTCCTTGGGTTTGGGTTTCACTCCTTAGTTAGCATTTGATTCGGGAAATGCCAAACTCGAGGCTGGGCCGACATGATAGATGCCTCCTCATCACAAAGAGCGGCAGCAGAGGCAGAATAAAAAAAATCCGCTGGCTGTTAAGGCGTCTGACAGCTCAGCGGGTTGCCTCCCCTAAGCGTTTCAGGAGGTGGGGGGGGACCCACCACCCACCCTTCAGTGGCGTTGTCGTCGCCATACTTTTAGCATAAACAGCCGGAAGCGGAAATGTTGATGACGCTCGCCGTTCGGCGTAGGGTGCTCTCTCTGGCATATCCTTGTGTGGGACTGACTGTTGTCGTCCTGCCTAGCATCCCCCCCCAAACGCCCACTGACATCCACCGCATTTGTGTCATTTGTTTAGCTGTCATTGCCGGCGTATTGCCGCTGACAGCTCTCCTCCGTTTTTGGCGCCAGGATTGAAACGGGGGATCGGCGCATACATAATCCTGGCTAGGAAGGAGGAGGAGCCATGGAGATCCTTGTATTTCTATGAGAAATCACCCAAAAATTAGCCGTCGCCGCATTAAATCTAATCTGATCCGATTTTCTATTACCAATTGTGTGTCCTACGCTTTTCCCCGTATCCTTTTATATATCCTGTCTGTGTTTTATCTCAATTTGCCTGAGGATATATGTGTGTGTGTCGCACTGTCTCTAATCTTTTTATCGTACTTTAACACTTTGGCTTCGGGTTTCGTTGACTTTCACGCCTTTTGTTCTCCGCTCTGGCTGGCTTTTGGGTCCTTTATTAGACCCCGAAATGAAGGCAGGAGGAACAGGAGCAGCAGGAGCAACACAACGTGGCGCGAAAAATGTCGCGTGCTGATTTGTCCTTTTTTTTCAACCCCCCCTCTCAGCAGCTAGCTGCTTGTCATCGACCCTTTTGGGGTCCTTTTTGTCAAGATCCGGGTATTGCTTTCGCCTCCCTGCGGGGATTCCCCCGAAATAGGAATAGAGAGTGAGAGAGCCTGATATATGACGCGATTAACACGGAAAGGACCTTAATTGATTCCCGGCAACCTCGTAATCGTAAGCCTGACCAGCGGCTTTATCGACAAGTGTCAGTTGGCCAATCGAGTTGGCCAAAAGCGATTGTCGCCGCCCATGTTTGGCTTAAAGCCCAAATTAATTAGGCAAGAGTCAAGTCCTCAGATAGCATTCCCTGTATTTCCTGGGCACGCAATGTGTTCATGCAACAGATTATTTATGCTTTCAGTGGATGCACGTCACCGCCATTGTTGCCATGGCATAATATTAAATTACATCAAGTAAATAAAAGCCAGGACTCGCAGGAGGAGGAGGAGGAGAAGGCAGTTAACCGCACACTCACTGGCAGAGCCTAAGATTCTGAGTCCCTGAGATGCCAGCAGTAAGTAAGTAAGAGAAAAAGGTTTATTTTTTAATCTTAAAACAAAATTAATGTATTTAAAAATAAAAAAATATAATTAAGTAACTAAAGACTATTTAAAAAATATATTTAAAAATGTCTAGGTATTATTATTATTTTATTAAAGGTACTTATTACCCTAGGCAAAGTCTAGACATATTTTCTTTTATAAGATAGACTTTGACAGGCTACAAAATATATATAGTTTAAAACATAAATTTATATTTATATATTTTTTTATATTTACTTAATATTTTTATTCAAAAGAACCACCTATTCCCTTATAAAAAAAACCCTCTTTAAAGTTCTGACACACTTTGCAGGCAAACCCATTCGACAATGCCTTTAACACTCTTGCCTTGCCTGGGCTGTGCCAGTGCGGCTTAATTTGGTGCCGGCTTTGTCATAAATAATGCAAGGCAAATGTTGCAACAGTCACCGCTGCCTGCCAGTGCCAGTGCTTCTTGCATACCCTTTAAAGTGTCCTTTCCCTGCCATAGGACTCCCTGTGCTGGCACAACCCTTCTCCCTCCCGATACCGATCCTGTGTCGTTCGCTCGCGGGCATTACTCAATATGCAGTTAGCTGCGCTCAAACGTGCTGCAATTACGGCTCCAACCTGAGCCGCCTCCCTCTTGCCACACCCCCTGCAAAGGGCTTTTTGCAGTGAGCAACGTCATTTGTACTTAATGACTTTTCAACGTCGTGTGCGTGCAACGTCATTTTCTTGAGGCTTTTTTGGCTGCTGCCGCTTGGCTCGTTCGTTGTTCGCTCATTTGCTTATTGCTTAACAGTTGAGGGGGGTAGGGTGGGCTAAAAGGGTGTAAAAGGTACAAGGCAAGTGGGCGATGCCATAAATAAAACACGCACGAAGCCCACGGGGCGGCTACGTGATGCGTGCCTGCACCTGTTGCACCAGGAACCGTAGCTCGTCGCGCCGTTTGTGCCGGGTTTAATTGCAAAACAAGTTGCGGCCTCGCACAACGTATTTTCCAGGATATATACATATATAGATTGGAGCACCCTAGAAGGCCCAGCCTAAGTGGAAGTAATTTTTCACAAAAAGGGGCACTAGATAGTGATGGTACTTTTAGGGATAAAAATTAAAAATTAATATTTTAGTAGAAATAAAAATATTTTAAAATATTTAAAGATCAATTGTAGCTTAATGTTTGATTTAAGAAAAATTTTTAAAGACTTTTAGTTGAGTTTGTATTACACAAAATTTAAAATTTGATTTTCAAAGTGGTATTTATTTACAAAAATTGTTTAAATAATGTTTTCTTTATATCAAAAAATATTTATAAACATTTCAAATTCAACGCTTACTATATTTTCTTCCCGAAAGTCTCATTAATATTTTCCTAAAAGCCTTTCCTACACCATCACTAACAAAAACATCAAAGCAATCTTTGGCCTAAAAGCCTAAAAAGGAAAAATGGTTGAAGGCATAAAATAAATCGCTGCTTATGCAGTGCAGTCTGCTTATCGGAAAATGTTTAATAAAACACATCTGCCCTAAAAAAAAAAAAAAAAAAAAAAAAAAAAAAAAAAAAGGGAGTGGCAAAATTATTATATATGGGCCACGCTGGGATTTTCCGGGTGGACCAAAAATGATTTAAAATATTTCTTTTGACAGCTCGCCCAAAGTTTGGCCCTGGCTTTAATCGCCTTGTCGATGGGTTTAGACGGGGGGATGGCCCATTAATAACACACAAAAAAAAAAAAGAAAAGATCAGGGAAAAAATAAAGGAAATGATAGAAAAGATGTCAGAAGAAGGACAGATACCCTAAGTATTTTTCAAGAAATACAGGAGAAAGCAAGAGGAATATTGGAGAAATCTTAGTAAAAGTGGAAAAATCCTTAAAAATAATACAAGATTTTTGATAGTTAATATTTAAATAATAGTTTTTTTTTATATATTAACCAGCAAGATTTTTAAATACCGTGAATATATTTTTTTTACATTTTTGTGTAAGTTTTTTTCATTATATTTAAAATTAATCAAAGTAACCCTATAAGCTCTTAAAATGAGATAATTGAAACCCCTTCCTTTGAGTTCTGTTTAATAAGTGTAAATTTATTGCTTTAGTGTCTCTTCCCTTATTCCTTATCAAAATCATAATACCCTTTCAGGACATATATATAAAAAATGAAATTCAATAAGCGTGATTTGGATAGCCAAACCAACTGAACTGAGGCAAACGGAACCGCATCGAATCGGGGAAAGGCATCGACATCGACATCATCCGAGCAACTGGTCAAAGCATTCAACCAACCCTCGGTGGGATGCGTTGTGTGTGTGTGTGGGTTGTGTGTGGGTTGTGTGAGCTTGTGGAAATGGGAAAAAGAGGGAAATATTTAAGGCGTTGGCCCGGGGATGCCAATAAATCAAAGGGCTCGAAAAAAGGTTGCCCCCAAACAATGCGCGGCATCTGTAGAATTCTCCCCTGGACCACGGACCACACACACACACATCAAATGGGTGTAGTGTGTGCGTGTATTCTGTGTTTGTTGTTTGTTATTTGTTGTTTGTTGTTCGGCGGCTGCGTTGTTGATTCTAGGCACACTTTCGGCCAAGGCGACGAACTGAGAGAGGGGGATTGTGAACAACTTTTGAGCAATTAAGTTCTCAACTTCAGTTCAATTTATGGGGAATTCGCCACTTTAATTCGATATGTGAAGGGGGTTTTTTCTACAGAAATTTTATATAATACTTTATCGAATTTTTTTAAGAAATTTGAGCCTTGTTTTGGGGAGACCTAGAGATTTAAAAAGGCTTTAAGAAGGCCCAACATTTATCTCTTAATTTTTAAAACATTTTCCCCACTTATAACTTTTTTATAAAAAGCCATTTTCATCACCTAAAAAAATAGAAATGATCTCGTGTTAATTATTTCAGCTAGCTTTTGTGAGTTTTAAAATTCATCAGAAGGGTTAGGATTCCTTCGTCAGGCGCCTGTTGAAAACATGTTCATAATTGGTTTTACACACGTTTACTTATGTTGCATTTTTGCAACATTTTCCCTGTGCAATGGAAAATGCGAGAAAAACAAAGTTTGCGCCAACCAACAACCGAGTTTAATAAAATTAATGGCCCCACTTTTCGCCCGGGAAAAGTGTCGGAATGACCGCTGCCTCCACGTTGGTTGGTGAGGAAAATCATCGTTCTGCTGTGGATGGAAATGGAAAATGGGTGTGGAAATGGAGACGGAGATGTAGATGGGAGCCATGCCTGAGCTGGAAGCGTGCTGAGAGCGCAAAGCTGCTAAGCGGCTTAAAGTTGTAGAAAGTTTTTCTAAACTCATTCGCGTCACCAAAGGCGCCGCTAAAGTTATGAGTGCCTGTGGCTGTAGCTCCTTTGAGGCAGTGAGAAAAAAAGTCTATTAAATACTTGAATATTTAATTAAAAATAGAAAAAATTAGTAATAAGACAGGGATGATTAACAGCTAAAATAAGGATATTTTTTAACATTTTTCTTTTCTGTCAAAGAAATCTATCTTTTAAATTATGAATCTGCCTTGGCATTTCCTACATAGTTTGTCTATCTTTTCATTTAAATTTCAATATTATTTTCCCATTTTTGATTCCTAGTAACCCCCCTTTCTTGCAGTGTCATTGCCCCCAGGCACACAAAGGCTGCTGTTTCTATAAAACTGAATGGTGAGGGGCTGCAGCCGCCTGCCGAGCTCCACAAAGAGCCATAGAATCGCAGAGCCCTAGACTTCGACTCCAACAAGTGCAGGACCCTCCGTGTGTCCTTTATCCCAAGCGCACTCGATGTCTACGTTGCCACGGCACAAATGAAGTGAAGCGCTGTGCGTAAAAGGATTAAGTGCGCTTAATATCATTGATGAGCCTTGGCTCGCCCACTCCCCCTTTTCCACATGACATAGAGCTACCAGATTTTTATGAGATTTCCCCCAGTCAAAGGTAGAAGTAGAGAGCTCAGCCCAGATTTTGAGGGGAAGCAGCTGCCGCATTCCCAGCGCACCACCCACTCTACTGAGACGAAGGCGAAAACCCACCCCAAGGTCAGGCAGGACAGCTGGCTAATTAGGAATGCAGCCGAGGAAAAAACCAAATTCACTTTCGGCAACTTTATGCAAATATCACGGCAAGTTGTGATTCCCGGAAACATACGGAGGAGAGTTGAAATGAATATTTACGAGTCGACGAGTCCACCTTGGACAGTGCCAAGTGCGTGGCATAAGCACGTGCAAAATCTCTGAAAATTTCCCACAAGCACACATACACACACACATAGCATACTCGAAAAATCGCTCTTCAAATTCACGCTCGAAATATTACGGCAATTTTCATTTAATTATGAACTGTTAAAGCCCTCGAAACCCCCACCTTTTTACCGCCCAAGTAATTAAAAGTGAAAGGAGGAGAAAAACAAGGTGCGGAGCCATGGGTTTCCAGACCTTTGCTGAACAATTGCAGCTCGGGGGTAATCAAAAATGTATCTTTCAGTTATGGGACTTACCCCGAAAGCCTCTGGCTGTGGCAAGCAACTTTGCAGGACGAGAAAAGGAGAGACAATCGCCGGGGACTCGTTAGAGAGGCAGCTGCAATGGGGAGAGAAAATGGGGGAAAAGCATTTACTTAAATTAGATTGCCGGCTTGAGTTTTAGCTTAGCTGGAAATACAGGTCTTATTCTTAGGTAATATAGTATTTTTAATATTAAATTAAATATTTCTTAATACTAAATTAACTATAAAACTAATGGTAAAAGAAACATCATTGTTTATTATTAAATATGCACCAAAAAAGGTCCTTGAACAAGTCAGAAACTCAAATAAATACTACTCTGCTTTTAGAATCCTTTTAAAAAATTATTAATCCCCAAAATAAAATTCTTATTTAATAAATTCTAATTTTCTAAAGCCTCTTCTAACTAGCCTAGTTCTAAAAATCTTCTAATAATTGGCTAAAATCCCTGCTGCTCCTTTTACAAAATACTCGAATCATCGTTGTCTTCGATGCAGCCAGCTTCCCGTTCTCAGCAATTTTTCTGGCTTAATTCGGAAGCAAAATGATTTCTCATTGCTTTAAGTTGAAATCCCCGGAGTAAGCTGCTCATATTTACAAAATGTCTAATGAAAATATTTTTCTGCTGCAACCAGCCAAGAGAAGCTTGGCCTGAAAAGGCTGAAGAAGCACAAGCCAGAAAAAAAAAGAAATCAAATTAGTTGCATGAATGGCACTGGACGGATTATGGGGGCCTGGAGCAGGAGCAGCTGGAACTTCAGTTCCATGTGGATAGAAGTACTCTATATATATATATAAGATTTTTGTGATTCATGTTTGTGCGCTAATTGCCACTGTGGGAGGTCCTTGGCAGGGGCCAAGTCGAGGGCTTATCAGAAATTCTTATCGCATTACTTACTTATGCCGTTTACTCGGTTATTTGTCATAATTATCCTGCAACTAGGAAGATTCATTTGCCAGGACCAGGACTTGAGAGAGAGAGCATTGAAAATTGATGTCCTTCGGCCCCTATACTGTCACATGTGTGCTGCCGTCGGGAATCTCAACTTTTAACTCCTCCTTGCCAGCTTTTGAATGCTGCATGAGCCGAACAAAAAAATCAGATGGCGCATTTAAAATGGAAAAATCACGAAAAATCTGGGCAGAGAGAGTTGGGGAAGCACAAAGCGCACGACTGAGTAGATGAGCATAGAAACAACAACAAGAAAGGGGATATAGTGAAGGGTAATGACTGGGGAATACCTGGTAATTTATTTAACAAAAAAGTTTTTTATTTCAAAGAGCTTCAATAGAGAAGGAAAGGTTCGACACAGCTCTCTGGAGATTGCACCTACAAATCATGTGTGTTGCCCGTTTATTTGTACTTTGTTTTAGCCTGTAAAGTGGCTCTTTTACTTATAATTAATTACTAACAGTTTTCTAATCAAAATATTACCACTAAAACATTTCTTGATATGTTTCTAATATAACAACTTAATTGTTGAAGATCAACATATATTTTTCACCCTTTTAAAACAAAACTTTAAACACAATAATATTTTAAAAAACAAAACCAATAGCATACAAATTAAAAAAAAAAAAGTTCCAATGAAATACTACTTTATTCCCTTTTTTAACGCAACTTCCAGGACAACTAATATCCCCCTCTCATAATAACAAGGATACCCCTTAAAAATAAGGAAGGCAAGCTGAAGAAAAAACAGAGCATAGGGCGACACACATACAAAGAAAAGCGAAATAAAAAAGTCAAAAGAAAATTGCAGGCAGCGAGAGAAAAAAAAAGAAAGGTTGGCGAAAAAACACACACAGGAGACAGGGGATTTTTCGTGGGGGGGGGGGTTAGGAAGAGGTGCTTTTCCGGCAGGATGAAAATTGTATCAAGTAACTGAGCCGCGCCAAGCGGCAGCATAGTGAAAATGCAACTGTGCGGAAAACTGTGCGAACATTTTCATTTTCAATGCAGCTCTTGGCATACAAAACACACACAAACACACCCACACCAAACACACACCACACACCCCCCACACAGAGACAGACAGACAGACAACATTAACAGTGGCAGAGCTAGTAACAAGAACTAGCAAATAGACAACTTTAAGTACACGCATGGATTCACCCACACACAGACACACCCGCACAGATAAAGTCTCGGAAAAACTTGCAAAGAAATCGCAGAAAATCGCTTAGAACGCGGCACCCAAAAAAAGAAAAGCCGAATAAGAGAAAGAAATACTCACAAAAGCATATGGATGATGATGATGATGATGATGGGGAGAAACAGGGCACTGGGTCGCACTCCCCCCTGCCTGACTTTTCTTTCAATTTGCAACATTTTCTGTTGCACGTTCCAAAAATAACTTCCGCCATTGCCGTCGCCGTTGGAAAATGCAACCAGCAAGCAGCAACTTGCAACCTGATTTGGTTCCGCCTTTCGCCAAATTGCAGGAAACATTTCTATTTAAAGTCTGCCCTGAGTTCGAGTCCTTTCTCGGCTTCCCCTCCTCCCCCTCCTACACCACCCCACGCCAAGTGGCTTAGTATCCGCTAATGGCATCACCTGGCCGCAAATGTGCCACTGCAGCGAAAAGAAATGCAAACAATCTGAGGAGTAGCACCCTATTTTTGGGAATGTCAAAGGAAAAACGTTTGATTTATTTTTACAGGGAATTTTTAGTACTATAAAAGTAAGGTTTAGGGAATAAGGAATTAATGGATAATAGTAACCTTATAAAGCCACGACTAACTAGAGTAGAACTTGCCAATATTATAGTGTTTATATTTTTATTATATTTTGACAAATTAAATTGTTTTCTTATACCTTTAAATATGCTTAAAAGGTTCAAAAATTAAGTAATTAATCAATTAAGTAAATATCCTTCAAGGCTTTAATAATATTTATAAAAATCTACAAGCAATTTATAGTTACAAAACAACCCAAAATAATAACCAAATTATCAAATTTCCCCTTGTGGTGTATCTCCCACTTGTATCTATTTGTTTATAATTTACGAAAAATTCAATTAGCTGGGCTGTCGAAAACAGCAGGCATTTGAAGCCTGACTGACCCCTCAGCCCAACCCGCTATATATATATATATCGCAACTTGGGAGCCACATTAATAATATAAACTTTCTTTGACTGCTGGCCTGGGCTGCTGCTGCTGCCAATCAGTTGGCGGGGGCCCACAATAAACCCATATAAAACTTGTGTACAAAGGCCAGCCAGCAGGTACAGTGGAGACCCAAATTAAATGACAAAGCTTAGAGGGGAATTCTCCTATTTTTACCACTGTGCCGCCTGGCGGGGAGGGGCAAAGTTTCCCGAAAAAAAAGAGGAAACCAGTTAACAGGAGATGAAGTTGGAGGAGAGTCTGGTTCTATGTTAAATGAATTGTTGTCTTAACTACGAGACAAGCACACCCACCCACGCACACCTAGGTGGAGTGTGTGTGTGTGTCTATTAAAATTGTGGGCCAAAAAAGTTTCAGGGAATTCATTTTTCGAAAAGAGATAAAAAAATAAATATATAAACCTACAGCTGGTTAAAAAAGGAATAAAGTATAAATTTATAAAAGCCAAATCGAAGACTGAAATACTCTTTATTTATTTATACTAAATTATTTATATTTATTAACATATATTTATATTTATTTTAAATTTTATATAGATATTTTCTCACGTTTTTCTGAAGCTATCCAAAAGCGGAGTTACACCTTCTTTAACTTCTTTCCTGGCAAACTCAACTCCATAATTACAGCAACCCGTTTGAAGGGTATGAAAAGTTTAAATAACTTTGGCAACTAAATTTAAGTTGCGATGTCGGATGAGGAGTAAAATCAAGTACAGGCTAGGGTGGGTGGAATGGCAAAGGGGTCGTGACAAAGTTGGGAGCAGATAAAAACTGCAGCAGACGCAAAACTAATTTGCGTGGTTATGTAAATTAGAGTCAGAGCGAGTTGCTGCGATAAACTTGTCGAGGGTAGCAAAAAATAAAAAAAAAAACAACAAAAAATGCGTAAACAAGGTGTGGATAATGCTGGCTGGGTGTGTGTGCTCCAAGCTCAGGTCCAGCCTGAAAGCGGAGCTAGGCTAAAGTTCAAACACAGCTGAGGTTTTCGGTTGCCGTGGCTCAAGACCCACAACTCTATATATATATAGTGTATAGTGTATATGGTGTATCTGGTATATATGGCATGTGTGTGTGCTCTGCAGACGTAATCCCGTAACCACAAACAGATAACTGAATCGTCGGCCGAGGAGACAAAGACGCCTTCGTTTGCCTCAAACAACTAAATAATGTGCTGCAGATTTAGTGCCTGGAATTGGAAAGTGCACGAGGGTACCCGAAAGATACACACCACCGAAAGCATACACCCACAGATGCACCCAGAGAGATGGGGAATAGTTTTCAGGTGAAATCTCTTCGAATTTTTATGGGAAATTTATTATAAAGACAAGGAAATAGTATAATAACTATGGGAAACTTAAATAAATCCAAGGGAAAATTATATTTTACTACTAAACTTTGTATCTTAGGGATAAAAAAACAAACTAGCTTCAAAATCCTTTTAAAATTTCAGAAATAGAAATCTAGTTTTGTTGCAAGATTTATTTTCAAAGAAAACTATGACAAAAAAAAAAATAAACCTTAAAATTTGTTATTTTTAATTTTAAAATCTATTTTAACTTGAAATAATATCATATTAAATCTTTAAAAATTCCTAAAAAATTTCTTTCACAGCCTTTGAGATAATTTTTAGTCGAGTTCTTGCTTACTGCTAGAGCTTAGGCATAATTTGGGTTAGGGACTGGCAAGGACATGAGTGCAAATGCATCCGGCAGATACACATACGCACTCTGCTTCGTCGGCTGTCTTGGCAACCGCAGGGGTACTGATACTCCCTCTTTTCCCCTTTCTCCACTAAAGTCATATTAATAATTTTGTTGGGATTTGAACTTCATCCATGGCCAACGAGCTTTGGTTCCTGGTACTCCTGTTCCTTCTGCTCCCAACCCAGAGAGACCGCAACAACTTGCAGGATGCAGCTGGTAGATCAGTAAACGAGCTGTTACCATGGCCATTAAACCTTAGTTACACTTCAAGCCCCCCACAGCATAGTTTTGTTTACATTTCCTAAGCAAACGGAAAAAAGAGAAGACAGCAAAATGCACCTCCTGTTTTGCACCTGTTGTCCTTGGGCTTTGATCATCGCCACTTTGAGCACTTTTGGGCCAGCAAATTGAAGAAGTTTTTGGCTGGCCAAAACAAAGAGTAAATGTTTAGATATTTCCCACAGACCCTCACTCCCAGTGAGAATAATTCACAGAATTTTCCCTGGGAAAATATGTATTTGTTAGCTGCAGCGAAATGGATAATTTTCCTTCAGGGTTGCACATCAATATTGCCACACAATGTTGTATGGGATTTCCTTTGTGCAGGCAGAGAAAATGGTTTTTATAAAGAATATTTATTAGATAATAAAAGTTCGATATTTTTTAATTCTAAGAAAATTAAATAAAACGGATAAAGAGTTACTTCTAAGTCAGGTTTTAATAATATTTGTTGTTCAATCTTTCTCTGATTTTATCTACTCTTTAAACCCCAATATATCTTCTTTAATTATCCCTTGTTTTCCCCAAATTTTTCTCTTTGTGTACTCACTAATTAGTCGCCTCCGGTTGCGTCTCCTCCTTGGCTGACATGTGATATTTTTAGTGGCGGCTTTGTTTACAAAGTCGGCAGCCCTCATTTATTTTTGGTCGCCTGCAGCTCCATTCCGGCAGTTCGATTCGATTTGATGTGCTCTGTGATGTTTCTGCTGCCTCTGTTAATGACATGCAAATCAACTTTGGTGGTCCCGCGACAAATACCCGCTCCAATCTGGGCCCGGAAAACTCAAGGGAAAACTCGCCGAAAACTCCCAGCCTTGTTTATACTTTTTGACAGTTGATTGTTTTATTGAAATGGGAGTGTGTGCGTGGCACGGGACAGGACTACCTTCGACTTCTAGTAAATATTTACTATTTACTGTGAGAAAATCAGGAAACCCCTTATCGAAGCCGAAAGCAAACACAGGAGCAGCGAAATCAATATACCGCGAAAAAACTAACTCAAAGAGTAAATAATAAAAAATGTAATTAGAATTTTTATTATTAAATAACAGGCCAAAGCGAAGAGCAACAAAAACTAAATTGAAAAATACAAAATCCAGGGGAAAAACTGAAACTGAAACAGAAACAGCAACTCCCGAGCAGAGTCTGTGAAATTGGAAATGAAATGAAATAAATCTCTGGACAAACACAAAACCGGACTGCTGCTGCTGCCTGCTAAGTTTGACCCGCACAAAAATCACACAAAAATGTGTCCGTGGAAAATGGGGAAAATGGCTAAAAGGGTGATGGGGTGGTTGGCCAAATAAAAACTAATGGTAAAAATGTAAAAGGTATTTAAAATGTTTTTCAAATGCGGTTGCAGTGGTTTGCAATGTGTGTGTTGTGGCCATTCAAAGTAAATGAAAATATTTTTAGCGAAATGAAAAATGTCTGTCTGTCTGTCGGTCGTTGGAAAGATTAAACATTAAGAATCATCGCATACATTATTTATAAAATACATGCTAAATAGCTCAAGTCACTGGGATTTTTTAAAGAGCTCTTTTTTCCCCTGCACTCGAATGACAATTTTCTGGCCTGGCCGCGGTGAGATAATGAGAAAAAATAAATGCCGGCACACATAAAACGTCTAGTTCCGCACATAAACCTGTCTCCCGGACGAGTCTGCGGCGCAGATTTTACGATTTTACGACCGATGTCAGGGGCATAAACCAAGGGGGGGTGGCAAGCCCTAACGCCCACGCAATAAAAAATATACAAAAAAAAAATCAAAACAACATTTCACTCGGTGGAAAGTGTACACAAATTACCAATTTTTAATTTGAAAATGTGGCGCAAACTTTAATTAGCCATTCCCCTGTCCAGGACAGAGGACTGAGGACCAACTTTATGGCACTTGGCGCCAGGGAACGACAGGGTTGCATATCAAGACTTTACTATTTATTGGCCAACAAGGCGTCGGTGCAATTTATGGGCCAAAAGTGTGAACGTGTGTCCATGCCACGATGCAGGTCCTCCTGCTACCAGGCCACCATCGAGGCGGCCGCAAAATCCACAGAATAATTTCGGTTGCTGGCTGTGATTTGGATTTGGACCGCTCTAATTTTCCACGCTCTACTATATATACATATATATATATATTTTTTTTTTGAAGGAGCATGTGTGCGTGTGGAGCTTGTGGCTTTCGCCACGCGCTGCAAATAAATTTTGCCAGCTCCCAAACGATTTAATTTGCGGTTTCTGTCACAGGCTACGCAGACACATGCACACTCGATTTTTCCTCCTTTCTCCTCTTTTAGTTCATGGGAAATTGATAAAACTTATTTGCGGATTGGTCGCCGATAAAAAGCGAGGACAAACAAACAAACGATTAAGCAACGAATCAGAGATAAATGGCACACAGAATTCAGGATATTTTAAAGATCCCAAAGAGAGGTTTTTTTTTAGTTCTAAAGAATGATCTCTAAAGGTTATAAAGAAGATTTAAATAAATTTAAATATTATAAGGTAAGTCTTAAATATTAGAAAAAATATTTAAAAAGTAGAGAGCGTAGAGAGCTTAATGCCTCACAGAATTGGGCATATGTTAAAGATACCAAAGACAGGCAATTTTTTTAAATTCTAAAGATCCAATTCAAAGGACTAAAAAATATTCTAAAATATCTTAAAAGTATCTAATCTACCTATCTGTGTGTATATGGTGTGTATATGGATTCTTAAGTATGAATATTTATTACTACATTCTTCAGTTCAGGTTTATATATCTTTTGAATGTAGTTTTAAGTAGAACTTCTTATTTGGCTATCTTTCTTGGTATATCCAAAATTATTATTAAGAACACCTCGTTCTTATTTATATAAATATTACTCATATATATAATATATCAATGTATGCTAGATTATATAATATATCAGATAATTCTAAAATTTTTAGAGAAGAAGGAGAGTCCTTTGCTTTGTATAGAAGGTTTTCCTAGAGCTCGAATTCCAACAATTTTTAAGGCAACTGTGGCACAGTGCGTTCAATAACTTGCTGGCGACAAAGTCTCTTTTCATAAATCTCGATTCACGATAATATTATTCGTCAAAATATATATATATTTATGTATTTTCCTTCTTCCAAAGAAAGTTAAGATTTGAAATGTACACTGATCAAAAATTAAGCTATCAAAGTTAAGTTTAAACTGCTAAGTGTAAGATATATTTTTTTATTTGGATTTATTAAATTAGAAAAGCTAAAGAATTTATTAGTTTGAAACTTTTAAATATAACTTTCATAATTTATAATAATATATTTCGCATTTAATTTTTCAAATTGACAAACATTTTGGATATAATATATTGAATTTTCTATAAATAAATGGCACTAATTGGTTAGGCTTAAACTTACTTTACCAACAATTTATCTCTCAAATTCAACGAAAAAGTCATGTTTTCCTAATATTTATTATATTTTCTTCAAAATACCCTACTTTTTCTAGCCTAAAATAAATGAAATTCCAAGTGTTTTCAAGCCAATTAAATTTGCATTTAGTCAGATTAAGGCATGTACCTTAATGTTACTCGATTATTTCTTAAATTTAAAAACCCCTTTTTTCTAAATCTCTCAGCAGAGTGCCATTCGAAAGGACTCATGGACACTAGTGTAGTGCAAGCAGCTTACGTTGTTTTTCAATGGCCAAGACCGGAACAGCTTACAAAATGCTTAAGGGGAGAATTCGAACATGTAAATTCCTGTGGCACTCGGAACTAGAGCAGTCAGATGGAGGAGGACCCTAGTGACCCACTTGGGCATTCCCCGGCACCAGGACCCTCTACACATTTTGCTTTATTTTATTGTCCGACAAGATAAATACCAAAATATTGAAAATGTACTGCCACCAGAGAGACAGATGGAAAAGGAGGAGAGCGATGTGAGGAAATGCACAGGGACATGGAGCAGATATTTGGGGAGGCGACAGATTCCGGGCTCTGGGCCAGTGTCTGCAGGATTCCAAACACACACACACACATACAGAGAGGAGGACCTCGTCCTGTCAACTTCGGCCGAGCAATAACTCAAATGCAATCGAGCATATTTGCAGCAGAGCACAAATAAAACTCGGATTTTGTGCGAATGAACACAGGTGGAAGGACTTCGTCCTGACTATGTATTTATTTATTTTTTTTTTTCGAGTTCACAAAAATATGTGTATATTTTTTTAGCTCACGCAAATGAACACAGTTAGTCCTGCAAGTGACCTGAAGTATTTTTGTAACTGGCTGCATTTTGCTTAAAATATTCCACAAACATTAATTCACTGTCAATAAAAACTTTTTTTCCAATCATCCCACAAAATCTAGAGGAAAAAAATAAAAGGACACCCGAGAAGAATAACAGCCAGGCCACAGTGGAATGGAAATCATTGAAATCCTCAAATTATTTTCTTTTCTTTTTTTGAAACTCCGAAAAAGGGGGAAAAACTTTGGCAAATATTTGGAAAATATTAATTTGCTGCCAATGCAAAAGTTGCAGCACTTTTTTTCTTGGTCCAGTGACCAAATCTGGAGGTGGCCAAAAGGAAGCGATAGACAACAAATTTGCAGAGGACACTTGGCCAAGGAGCTTGACGGGGGAGGAAACTTTCCACTGGCTAGATGAAATCTGCACCAGAAAACAAAAGCCGAAATGTAGAAAAACAGGGAAAACTGTTTGAAGGCAAACTTGGGCCAAAGTCGAGCCGGAAACTTTCTGTCGCACTTGGCGAAAAGTAAGCGAAAACTTAATAAAGATCGCAGGAGCAAGGCGAAAGGAATGGAGGACTCCCAGAGGCAGGACGCTCGACTGGGCGACGTTGACAGCTTTTTTGGTCAATGGAGAAGGCAGCGCGCGACCGCAGCCTGTCGAAATTAAACCAAACTGAATTTGCACTTACACTTTGGCCAGACGGGCGTCCTTTTCCTCCAAGGACGAGGACGAGGACTGACTGCCACCTCCTCCAGCTGAATCCTGTCGAAATTGTCACTCTGGCAATTCCCTCAATGGCTGACGCGGCCAGGACAATGGCGGGCAGCCTGGCGTCAAGAAGCGCGTAAGTGACATTTATGCATCTTGGAACTCCTGCAACTCCGCGCAAGAAACTTTCGCCTCCAAGGCCAATGAGGATTCGGCCCAAGTTTGTTTTAATAAATACCTTCATTGTCTTTGCCACCTGCCTGGGAAATGGGGCAGCAGTCATAGCGCCTTCCCTGAACTTTTCAACAAATTTTTTCGCTCTCCTCAATCGACAGAAGAACTTCTGGTTCTTCAGGACAATGGAGGCAGTCACCAGGAAGCAATCAGCAGCAGCCACAGAATGCAAAACGAGACTCGCTAAGAATTACTCATTTTTTTTGTGCACCACGATTGTTGCAATTAACCAAAGTTTACTTTGGGCCATAAGCTTGGGCCAGGCTTGGTTCTAGGAGATACTGGGAATTGTGAAAGGATTGGTCAAGGAAAAGGCTTGCCTTTTGAGATTTCTTTCACTTTCTTTGATGCATTTTCATGGTTTTGTATTTGAGTAGATTTTATAAATATAATTTCTAATTAAAAACAATGATTTTAAGTGTTAAAAGAGTGTTAAAACAGGTAAAAATGGAAATTAGAGTAGAAATTATCATAAAATCCTGGGAATTGTCAAAGAATTAGCCAAAGAAGAGGCTTGCCATTTGATGTTTTCTTATTTTCTGTGATACATTTTTATGGTTTTATGTTTTATTATATTTTATAAATATATATTTAATTAACAAAGTACCATTTTAGGTTATAGGGATTGAGATTATATCAGAAATTAATAGACAAAAGGTAATTTTTGCCCAGAAAAATTGAAAATTCTAAGCTTCCTTGTAGAAATATTTCATTTTAATATTTTTAAATATTAAATAAATATATATATCATTTTAAAAATATTATTTTTAACTCCATTTCTACCTAAATTTATACAGAGAGTATAGGCTTAAGAGCATAGCACACATTAAAAGCCAAAAGATAATCTTGCCCTGCGGGATTTCCCTTCACAGTCTGCTGAACTTTGAGGAAAGTTCTGACTTGTCAGCAGGGGAAGCCCCATCTCATATCTCCTTGAACCCCAGCTCACCTCTGTGGCTGATGGGCCTCATTTAGCTTAGATTTCTTATCACAAAACCGGATGTCAGCAGAACTACCTTGACTATTAATAAAATCTTCTCATTTTTGGGGGACCAACTATCACATGTGGCGGCCACACTGGACGTTGCCAGAGGGCAATAGCACCTCCCCAAAAAAAACCCCAACTCCCCTGCTCAGCTCTCCCCTCGTAATTTTCGAGCTATGGGCAAAGTTAATTAGTTGTGATTTTTCAAAGAACATTCAAAATCGAAGCCAGGAGTCGAGAACACAAACAAATATTGTCAGCCTGCGGCAGGGGAAGGGGGAAGGGAACAAACTGCAGCCAGGCGTGGCACATGTTGAGTGTATAAAATTTTGATGAATGTTTTGTTTACAGCAGCCAGCAACGAAGGGGTGGATATTATGTGCTGCATCTGACGCGACGCGGAGCATCTGGGAGCCGCGACACACACAAACACACATATGTGGCCCCAGGGTTCGTGGCCGCAGATTGAAAATGGAAATTGAATGTGAATTATATCGAATATCCCAGCAACAAGACAGGCGAAGCCAGGTCCTGACCTCACGCCCCTGTGAACTTTACACAGAAGGAAAGATAGAACTGCAGAAATTATGAGTGATTGATATTCCATGAAGATGGGGTTTGTAGTTAAAAAAAAATTATAACAAATAAATATGGTAAATAAAAACAAGTTTTTTGAGGAAAGAAATAAATATAGGAAAGTTCTTAAATTTTTTTAATATTTTTACTAAATTAAGAAATATTATCTTTGACTTCAAATACAATTTTAATTATGGGTAAACGTACTCTATTTCGTTGCTGTACCTTTGAAATTTAATACTTTATTTTCCATGACTTTTTCTATAGGGTATTTTTCTCTCAGTGCCCTATTGCACGGGCCATTGCCTGGAGAAAGAAAGGCGGAACACATGCCATAAATTACACAGCATAAACAGACTGCAACTAATTAACAAGAAAACGCATCATCTGCAGCTCAAAATTCCCAAAAAATCTTGTTTTTTGTTCTTCTTTTTTATTATTTTCTTTTTTTTGGGGGGGGATTTACGACTTCCGATTTTCTCACACAGCTCAGGTGTGTGTGTGTGGTAAATTGGCTCAAATTGGAATGGCATGTTAAGTCCCCGGGGTAGCATTTATTTTCCTAATCAAATTTGCCTTTCTTCGGCAAAGACGAAAATAATAATTTAAATATTATGCCCAAAGGCAGGCGGCAAGCGGCAGGCGGCAGGAAATGCCATTTGAGAGCAGCAACAACTGGCTAACAAGCTGGGCTATATAGCTATAGGAACAAGGAAAAACTGGAGTAAAACCCTCTTCGGCAACAATGGGAAAATGGGAAAAACTTAACTCTGCCGCGAGCCACAAACACACACAAACACAAACATAAACGATACAAAAGAAGCCGAAATCCCGGGAAGAAATTAGTTTCGCCTGCTCACCTCCCCTTCTGTCGTCCTGCTCTGGCCTCTAGCCCCGAGGTCCTTGCAGTTCTGTGGTGCTTGTAGCTGCTGCTGCTGCTGCTCCTGCTGGTGTCCTTGTTGTGGGCAGCACACAAAATTGGCAAATACAAGCGAGAGTGGCGCAAAAAACAAAAAGCGGCAAATTCCAGAGGGGAAAGCGACAAAACACACAGAAAAATGTTGGCAATGCAAAAACTTGTATCGTCGTCGCAAAAGGGCGCAAAAATGCAGGCCGCAGACAGACGCTGAAAAACATCCCACAAGAACTGGGTGAAAACCTGGGGCTATCCCTGAGGATGGAGGAAAGGAGGAAGGCTGAAGGACCCCACCAACTCCAAAAGGCAGTAGGCACACTCTCCACAGATAATTGGAATCGGCGTGGTCCCGACAGCTATTTAACCGACTGCCAAGACATTCCCTTTATGAAACAAAGGGCTTTGTGCATTTTTGATGGCCTAAAAAAATAAGGAAACCTTAAAAAAAATATAAGGGAAGAATTTGTTAGTAAATACAGGGGGTTTTTAAAATTATAGGAAATGAATTTGGAGTTTAGACTCCAACCAAATAACTTGGGCGAGAAATTTTAAAAATTATTTCTAATTAACTTAAAATAAAAGGAAACA
This sequence comes from Drosophila bocki, assembly GCA_008042715.1. Lineage (NCBI taxonomy): Eukaryota > Metazoa > Arthropoda > Insecta > Diptera > Drosophilidae > Drosophila > Drosophila bocki. The sequence continues at coordinate 86,597 of VNJY01000005.1, forward strand.
CTTTATTCATATAACTCTCATATTTTCCTCCTTTAAATGAGACTTCATTAAGCTTTCTTTAAAAAAAACTATACATTTCAAAACCGGTTTTTCTAGACCACCCACTGTTCCTCTGCCTCCTGCTCCACCTTTTACCCTAGAAACATAAGCCAAGCTCAAGCTACTTTGTTATTCCAGAGTCTAGCCAATGTTATCATAGCTTCTACATGCGTAAATATGGAATACAACCAAAACCGAAACTAGACGAAGGGAGCCAAAAAAAAGTCCACGTGGAGCCATCGAAGAGGCAAATAAAAATAAAATATGCCAAGATGATGAAATTCCAGCAATGCCTGCGGCTGTCCCGACCATTTCCGCTGGCCAAGTCGTTAGCCAGAAGTTTTGGCCCACCAAAAAACCAGGTGGGACTAGGACAGGGGACCAGGTGTCGTCTTGGGTCGCACACGCCAAAATTTTCAATAGCTCAGCGAAAGTTTCATTGACTTGACAGGTGGTGGTGGTGGTGGTGGTGGGTCCTTGCCAGTGCCTCCTGTAATTGTTACCGTTTAAATTCCCATTAAATGCGGCTCGTTCTAGGCAAAATGGTTCTCCTTTGGCCGCCGGGAATAAGAAAAAAAACTGGCCAGCAGGAGCCGGAGCCCAAGCATCCTGCGAAATATGTCACAGCATTTAAGCCACAACTTGGAAGACAACAACAGACAACAACGCAGAAAGCCCAAGGATCGTGGCTGCTTTTGAAGAGGCCGCCCGCTATTAACAAACCATAAAGTAATTTCTTGCTTTCCTGCTCGGAAATTAGACATTTTGTCAAGGGAACACTCACCCTCACCCCGCCGAAGCCACCATCGTCGATGTTGCGCCTCCGGGCCTAAAGTCGGCACAACAATACCAAGAACAATAACCAGAGAAGAGCCAGGGAAAATTGTGGCACTCTAAGAAAAATATGCTTTATAAATAAATAAAATATTTAGAAAGCTGACATAATTTTTTTTAAATTTTAAGACATTTTAAGAATACTTGGACATTTATATAGATTTTTAAAATGCCTAAAAATAAACCTTTCTTAAGGCCTTCTCTGAACCATTTCTCCCTGTGTAGCTGTAACAGCTCAGAGGCTTATCAAGGTCCTGGACGGCCACTCTCTCCGGCAAGTTGAAAGTGAAAATATTATAATGAAGTATGTTGTTAGCTGCTTCGAGATTTCCAAATGTATCCATCAGATACAAGGGGAGGGGCAAGTGGGGGGTAAAGCGTAGCGCAGGAACACATTTTGTAAGTAAACAAGCAGCAGCAGCAGCGGCGGCGGCAACAAAAGTTTGTCTATTTAAAAAGTTTTCGTGCTGCACAAAAGTTATAAAACATGAAAATATTTCTTAATTATTTTTATAAACAAGCTGAGCAGCGGCAGCAGCAGCCCCCTGGGGGCGTGGCACAGCCTTGCCCTTGCCCTTGGAAGGCAACCCTACCCACACACACACACACACACACACAGAGAGAAGGAGTCTGGGTCCCGGATTTGTTTGTCTTGCTGATTTCCAGGCGTATTCCGCCCGAGGTCAGGATTCTGTTTGATTAGCATAAATATGAGTACAAGCCAGGATATAAGAAAAAAAGGCTGCTTCTGTCTGCAAAATTAATTACGTGGCCCCAAACAAATCGGTTAAAGAATCCCTAACCTTATAAGCCCTTTTGCCTTAACCACTCTCCAGGAAATTCCTGTTCGACTGGCCACCAGCAGGAATAGTGGTCAGCAGAAGGAGGAGTGGACCTTCCCGTAGAGATATAAATATTTTGTTAATTAATTGCCTTGTTGTTTGCCTTGGAGAATTATTGAAATATTTTTATTCGATATTTTCCTTCCATTTGAATGAAAGTGGGGGAACCCCAGGCACTCTCCTCCGCCCTCGCTGTTCTCAGTAAATTTGATTGCCGTTATCTGCATTTTATTATGCTTTTGCCACCGCAAAAGCGACGCACAGCCATTTTGAAATGGTTTTTGATATACGAGCATGAATATGAAAATGGTTGCCATAAAATCATCCCAAATGGATGAGTGTGGCGGCTGAATATATCTGAATATCGTTCCTATTTTTCGGTGGCTTCTACTGTCCACAACTTGAAATATAAACTAAGCCAATGATTTATAGTGTTCTGCTGCTACTGCTGCGAGCTAGCAAACACAAATTTTCTATTCTAAAATGAAATTGTCAATACTTTTTAAGATGGGTTGGTAAAGAGAGGCGAGAGGGAGCAGCGCAAATATTTGGCTGAAATTTTGATTACTCAATTAGCTGAAATTTTAAATTTAAGGTGACTAAATCAGATGGGAAAGTTATATATATCTGAAGTAGGTTTATTATTTAATAATAGATGAAATTTTCAATATTTAAATAAGTTAAATAACTTACATTTAATTATATTAAAACTGTTTCACTATTTCTGGCATTTAGTTTCTTGTAAATATAACAATTAAAAATATAATAAAATTTGAACAGCAAATATTTACTTGAATTTAAATAAACACATTTAAAGAAAATTCAATTAAGCAACAAATAATTATTTAGTTTACTGAATTACACACTTAAATACTCTGAAAAGTTTTTATATAATTTTTTAAAATATTAATAAAAATCTAAGACTGTTTCTATAATAATCTTTATTATTTTTAAGCAAAGAATATATTCCTATCCAAGCTAAAAAACATCTAAACTAATTTTTGTAAATATTTCGAAGTGAATTTCAAGTGAAAATTAAAGTTCTTCTCAATCTTTAATAGATTTTTTCTTTCTTCTAACCATATCTAAACTACCAATTAACTAAGACTATATACCCTTTACCCTCTCACACTTTAAATAACATTATTTTCACCTGTGAAAACCCATTTGATCCCCCATATTAAACCCTCTTTCACTCTTCTTTTATTAAAACTTTCCCTTTGCAACTATCTCCCCTATCAAATTATACCATTCCCCAGCATTACCCGCTTTCATTTTGACCTGTTAAATATTTATTTGTTGACCAAATTGAATGTGACGCATTTTAAAGTACACACCATTTTCGGCCATCCATCGCAAATGGCGGTGGTATCAACACGCAGCCAGCGTAACATTTCAATTTGCTGCAACAAATGCTCATAATTTATAAATTTTAAATCTATTTCAACCCGCACAGGGTGGGCGAGGCGACCTGAGAGCGTGCTTTGGAGCAGAATGGAGCAATATATAGTGGAGGTCGGGAGTTGGGGAATGTATTGTTGCTGATTTATCGCGAACCGCAGTCAACGTTGCCATTGTCTGCGTTTTTGGCACTGTTAACCCGATTTTCCACTTTTCATGCGACAACGATGTGCACTGGGAGAAAGGGGGGTATTGAATAGAATTTATATAATTTAAAATATAATTTTTGTTAAGTTTATAGCAGAATTTATTGGGTTATCAACATCTCAAAAAAGGCTTAAAAACATGTAAATTATAAGAATGAAATTATATTTTAAAGCAAAATAGTATATTTAATTTTTAAAATTTAATATTGATATAAATAAATATTTCTTAAATATTTCAAAAATAATTTTATATTTTTAAACAACTAATTCCTTCACCTTCCAGTCTCCTTTTCCATTCCCAGTGCAAGTGAGAATGTCGCAGGATGGGAGACTTGCTAGGTTTGGATGCTTCAGAGTCTGGTGGTTGCTGCGGTGCAAGGCGATGATTATGTTTACGTTGCGCCACCGCGCTAGAAGATGCCGCTAATGTGGAGCACGTCCCGGCCAAGTCACGTCACCTAGGCGACGCGGGCAAAACTGGGGATTCTACGGAGGCCAAGACAATGACAGCAGAACGCATCGGGAAACGAGATCACGTCTGGGGACCGTGCGAGATTTCTTGCAATTTCATATGGCTTGCTATCGAGGAACTATCTTTCAATTAAATTCCAATGCAGAAGGACTGCTCATCCCCCTTCTCTTTGTGCTCCACCTCCTTCTGCTCCTCCCCTTTTTCCAATCAAACCCGGAAAACTAATTTCCCCCTGGGGAAAACACTCGCTTTGTTTAAACTTTGGCAATAATAACTGCTGAAATATTGCAGAGTAGAGGAGCTGGGCACCTTAATTTGATTACAAAATTGCCAAGCATCATGCCGGCGATGAGCTGGGAAATATTTTCATTGCATTTTTGCGCTTGTCGCGTATCATTTTAAGCTCTTTTACATAAATTTTCCCCGCCATAAACAAATATTTTGCCGGTTTTTGGGGATGATGCTGCTGCTGTTGATGCTGCCTGCTTTGTCGCAGTTTTCAACTTCATTTAATTTAATTTATTTTTCAGCAGTTCGGAGCTGGGGGAAATTTATGTAGCAACTTTTTGGCTGCCGTTGTTATTTGAAACTAATTTGCATAAAACGAACGTCAAGTGTTTTCGCTTACCTGACACACATATGTATGTATGTCCTGCTGCGAGGGGGTCCTTTGAGCAACAGGATCGGTCAACTTGCCATAAATTGCCCCTTGATGACTCTCTTTTGAAAAGGGCACAAAGCCGAGAGACTGCGAATCGCAATTCGATTTCATTTTTATGGCGCATAAATTATTCAGAGTTTGTCTATAGTCTATAAAATGTTGAGCTTCGTTGAGCCAGCACTAAACAGGACATCATTCTGACCTGGCAAGGTCCAACGACTGACCTTGTATCCTATCCCATCCTATCCTATCCCTTTTCTCTCTGTTTTTTTCTAAATAGACAATTTGCCCATCTTTACGCACTATTGTTTTGTATTCTCGGGGCGATGCTTTCCCTCGTTTCTTTTCTTTTGGCTGCCATAAAAATCAGTTTAGTCCTGCGACAGCGCCTCGATTTATGCCCGAGTCCTTTGTATCCCTATTTCTTCTTGTTGCTTTCTTGTGCTTGTGTTTTTTTGTGTGTGTATTTTGTGTGCTGCCAACATTTTTACGACTAAATCGAGAGAGAGCCACAAAACGTTACGGCAAATCACTTTTCAGCTTCAACTTTTTCCTCCAAGTTCCAAGAACATGTATGGGCATCGTTTAAAAACAATTGCAGCTTAAAGCGACCATCGACTACAATGTTGTTGATTGTCTTTAAGGAGTCGCACAATGAATAGTAAAATCCTAAGCGTGTGGAGTGAGAGAAAAGAATCCTTCTTCTTGGATAAATTCAATTTCATTTCCATTGGTTTTTAATCCATTTAAGATGCTCTCTCCCTGCCTTGGCTGACGACTTATTGAAACAGCAGCCTCATTGTTTGCCCTCCGAGCATTGCACAAAAACAAATAGCAATGATATTGCACTTTTCGGTATTATTTGCCAAAAAGCAAAAAAGGATAAACAAGTCGGAGAAAGAAAAGTGATTGAGTGGCTCCAATTAGTAGTTGCTTTATATCTAAAGAATTTTTATCATAAGCAGTGAGATTTGAGGGAGAAAAATACATAATAGCATAAAATAATAATACAAACTCGAGTTAATTGGAGTTTTAGATACGTTGAAAATGTATAAAAAAAATGGGAAACTAGATTTAGTTTAGTAAACAAAGGATTTATTATTTAAATAAATAGTTTTGCCACTTTAAAGTTGAGTTTGCACAAGAACTACACTTTAATAAAACAAAATGTATTGAAACTCAAGAAGTTAACAGATACATTTTCAAATTCTTCTTTTCAACTTAAAAAGCAACCAATTTAATATCAAAAATTTCAGCAATCGCTTGACAGGCAGCATTAGTACCATAATGTATGAATAAATAAAATTTAATTTTACATAAAAACTGACAACAGTCCCCAGTTAGTTGTATGCCAGACAAAATGGAGGACCAAAAGCGAGGATAAATTCCCGGGGAATGTAAGTAGAAGGACACTTGGCAGGCAGGCAGGGAAAGAAAACAGTTTTGTTTGTTTGCCCGCTCGTCGTGTGGCATATTTGAGCGTATTTGCACAAAATACGTGAAATTACGCGAAAAGTTTAGTCTGCCAACTGTCCTTCGTCCTTGGGCCTTCGTACCCCTACCCAAAAAAATAAAAGTGAGAAAGAAAAGTTGACTGGAACTAAGTGCCTGCGAAAAAGATGACTGGGTTGCTTTGCATTTAATTTCGATGTCAAACGGTGGCTTAATCTCCGGGGACCACCGGGCGTATGCGCAATATTTTCAAGCGAACTTGTCCTTTGTTTAATCTTCAGCATTGAGTGTTTCCCTTTGCCATTTCACTTTATAAGCGAATTATTAATGAGCTCCTTGCCATATAAGTTAATAATCCGCTGAGCGTTAAAAACACAAAAAACAGGAACGAACACTTTATGCCCGAGCCGGAGCGGAAATCTCATTTGTCATGCTGCTGCCTGGCCATTTATCAGTTGGCATTTAAAAAGCCATTAAAACCGAATCCGGCACAAGAGAAATTGAAAAAAATAAAAGTAAAATAACGAATGAAAAAAAAACTGTATGCAAAAAAGAAATCCTGCCATCAACGAACCTTGAAGTCGAGTCCTGCGAGCCGGCAAGCAAGCCGGCGAACCTGTTCCAGTTCCAATTCGATTCATAATTTAAAACCCGGCCAGCCGACCGAGTCAGACCAATAAATTAATATAAAAATTCCTCACGCCCAGCCAATAAGTGAACATTGAAGCGTTTTATCGCCCCGGCCAGACTCTCGCAGGATAACTGCCAGGAGACATGGACAGGACGAGCCCACGCAGCAACGGCGGTGGTGGAGGCGGAGGTGGAGGCGACTTCTTGAGATCGTGAGATGTCTGAGATGCCGACACACTCGAGCCGTTTGCTTTGGACTTGGAAATTGGAACTTGGAACTTCGGGAAAGAGGAACCTGGGAACGCAGTAGCAGGACCTGACTCCTTCGGGGCCATTGTCGGCCACTTGGCCAGACATTTGTGGTATGCGCAAATAGAACATGGCATAAAACGGTCGAGGAAGGCCGCCCATACAAAACCATTAAACATTTATGGCAACGCGGAGGTGGTCGAGGCTCGAGGAAAGCCTAGGATCCTTTGGTTATTTCATTGTCTGGAAATAAATGTAACAAGTCAAATAGCTACGCATACCAATTGCCAGAGCTATGGCTATGGCTATGGCTATGGCTTTGGTAAGTTGTTAACCGACTTCATTTGAATTTAACCATGGTCCTTCGAAGTTTGTTTTGCTTTTTAGAGTTTGATTCAAGGGAGGGATTCTTGACTTGGCAAGCAAGAATAGTCAAGGATGCTAGGGTTTTGTTTAGTTTTATTTATTTCCTTATTTACCTAGCTTCTTCTTTTATTAAATATTTAAAATATCCGTTCAATATCCTCAACCTTTTTGTAATTAAAAACTAAACTTAAATCGTTTAGCCGCAGACTCTTAAATCTGTGGACCCTTCCCCTTTCTACGTTAAAAAGTCAAGGAAGTTTTTAGCATATGACCGGGAAAAAGTGCACAAAGTCCGGAGAGGTAACCTGCTGCAGTAACCGGCAACTTTGTTAATGGTTTTGTCATAAATTTTAATTCGATTGCATCAGAGCAAACGCCGGGGCTGCCATTCAAACTGGGCATGAAAAATGCATTAGTCGGTGCAGTTTCCAGGACTCCAGGACGACGAGGAGCCAGAGGCAAAAGTTTTTGATGGTGCGGTTGCCCACGGAGACTGGCTCCATACACACACACAAGGCAAACCGCAGACACAGTCTGTTGTTTGAAGACTCAATTAATTTATGCAGTGTGAAGTAAAGTTTTCGGCCTTAAAATTGCATTTAAGAGAAAGAATGAAATAAAGGAGCTGAGCTGCCCTCAATTACAGTGCAGGAAATGCGCTCAATTAATGAATTTTAAATGCATTCTCATTGTCACTTCCGCACAGGCAGGCCTCAGCCTGGTCCTGGCACACGCTGCGTATGCGTAACGCGTTATTTGCCAGTCAACCGCCAAGCCAAGTCAGTCGTCAGGGCGAGGGCCCAGGACGTGGCAATCCGCGGCTGATGAAGGATAAAGGACACTGCGGCACCATTATCTCCGCCGTTGAGGCCTTCAGCCACACGAACAGTGGAACTCGAGGCGTACTTTATTTCAGTGGAAAAAAATGTTGAAACTTAAATTTATGGTTAATTTTCTGAACTACTACTTCTTTTTATCCTTTTCAGCTTTGGACTTGGCCTTCTTGTCATCTTTAACCTTCTTAGCCTTGTCTTCCTTCTTGCCTTTATCTTTCTTTTCTTTAACTTCCTTCTTGTCTTTAACTCCACTCTTGGACTTGGCCTCGTTTTCTGGCTCCTCTACCTTGTCATCGTCTTTTATTTCCTTGTCTTTGTACTCGGGTCTTTAATTAATGAATTAATTAATCAATTAAAAAGTCTTAATAAACTTGAAAACTTACAAATCGTATATGGAAATGGGATCAATATCCAGATCAGGCAATTTGAATTTGGGAAAAGCTAGAAGATCGACTCCTTCGCCACCACCATAGCGCAGGGCCAGCTTCTCGATGGACTCCTTTAGTTCCTCCTCGTACTCCGGGGTAGGATCTACGGGCTTGCCCGTGGGGCTCTTCAGGCGGTACTCACGCACCTTATCCAGAAAGGTCTGGTAAACGGGATCCTTGGAAATTCCCGGTGCCTTGTCACAAAAACCACGACGCCAGATGCGACTGGATTTAAGGATTCGAGGTAACATTTTCTATTGGGGTGTTGGGGGAACTCTCGATTTGTTTGATTTTCAAAGAGTGTTTTATCTATGTGTACTAGCTACTTATTTATTATGAATTTATTTCATATTTTTAAAGCTAAGAAATATATGGTTAATTCTAAGTTATATTAGTTAGGATTTTTCAAGTAATAAATAATTGATTTATTTTAGCAGGTAAATTCCCTCCTATTTACCTCTACATCTTTTAAAAAATATCCCTATTTCCTTTTCACCAAATTTTAATCAAATTTAACCCACTGTAGCCCATGAAAGGTAAATGCGTGCAGTCCCTGTAAAAGCCAGGAGGCGCCCACATTAACTACAAGGATAATGTCGCCCCGGCTTCAGTCCACCCGCTGGCTGCGGCATGAAAAAATAACAAGAAAATGCCTGGCATCGTTCATTACGATCCTGATGCCTGGGCTTCAGCCCTTTAGCCAGGTGCGTGGCCAGGACGAGAAAGGACGAGAAGCAGCAGCAGCAGGATGACGAAGAGCAGGCGCAGGACCGGCGGAGACGAGCGACAAGACAAGACATCCGAAATGTTTTATTGTTGTAACTGTCGCCCGGCGGCATAATATATAGTCTGGGACATATCCTGGAGCGCGATATCCTTCGCCGCTGACACAAATCACATGCAACCTTTGGCGCCCCTTTAGCTCCAGGACTCCAGGACTCCAGAGCTCCATGAATGAAATGGGACGAGTGCTGGGGATTTTTCGGTGGTGGCCGTACGTGTCCTGCCTGTGGACTTGCGGCATGCTCCTCCAAATTATGTAAGCTTAAAGGGCGGTGAGTGTCCTTAGTGTCCTTTGTCTGCGTTTGTCGTCTTCCGTTTTAGCAAATGTTTTGTTAGTCACTCCTCTCTTCCTCTTGAGGAGCTTGCAAAAATCATGCGGAAACGGAAGCGACAGAAGGAAAACCACAATTCGAGGGTGTCCTGTATCCTCTATCCTGTGCGTGTGTGTGTGTGTGAGTGGCACGTGTCTCATATAGCCATATATCCACCTGACCACTTTGTCATCGGCTTGAATTAGGACTATTCAATTTTCATTATTAAATAATGCCTCGGCATTGATGCGGACGTGCCCGGGTGCCTGCCGAAAATTAAATGCACATCGGAATTTATGAGCCTCCGAGACCGAATGACAAATAGTGCGTGTCCTTTGCCAGGGCTACCCATTCCCACCTCCTTCAAGGTGAAACTGTAATTAAATTTGTCCAAATTCAGTTGCACAGCCCATAAATCTAAGCCTAATCTATGCCAACGCCAACATGAAATCCAGAATACGCCGCCCCCAAAAACTGAACTCCTTGCGTTGCAGCGATAAATCAAAACCAAATTCACATAATTTTTATCGTTTTGCACAATTTTGCATATAAACATTCGAGTTCGAGTGTGTGTGTGGAGTTGGCTCGATTCGGTTTTCCAGTTAAACGTTTCAATAAAGTCGAGCACCTGTCAATAAATCGAAATTGCCTCTCGTATTATTTTTATCGGCTACGTTTCGTTTACATTGCACAAGATGCTTCACTTTCAGCATTGCCAGCGGCCACGCCTTACACATGGAGACGTTATATATCCAAGAAAGCACTGAGAAAAATATCTTTTAAAATTTGAAATTTAATAAGAATTTAAAGTCCCACAAAAAAGGATTTTTAAATATTTTTAAAGGTTAAAAACTCAGGTAAGATGATTATTTTCCCAAATAATCAATTCTTACTCTTTGAATTTCTGTTTCTCCCAGTGTAACTCTTAGCTCTAGCCCACAGACATATGTATGTCTGGATGTATGTACGTATATCTAAGTGAAGAAAAAGCGGAAAAGCGACCTTAGCTATCTCTTACCGCCTCGCCATCGTCCTCGTCATCGCCATCATCTTCTTCCAGTTGAGCGGGTCCTGCGGGTCTGCTCCTTCTCATTCCCCTCCTCCTCCATACATCCTGCAATCTCTCCTGTGGTTTCCAGTTCTCTGCTTTGCCAGGTCTTGTGCCCTTCTCAGCTTTGTCTCAGCACACTTGTCGTCTTATTTTTTTTGTGGATGGATGGTCGAGTTCCGTTTTAATTCAGTTTTCGGCAATCGAATTGTGGACAGTTTTCAGGGCTTTAATTACAGTCAGAGGGATCTTTCTGGTCTTTGAAGTTCCGCCTTTAATTTTAATCCACTTGCGCTTAAAAGCGACCGACTTTTACCAAGTACCAAGTATTTTTACGAGCTTCGCCCGCCTTATGAAAATTTAATAAGCCCGGGAATGAGGCAGGCGCTCCTGCTCTGGGCTCCTCTGAAGAAAACGCATAATGAGAGTGGCAGCCAGGCAGCACCAAAAAAAAAAAAATAAAGAAAATCGGGACATGCCAGGGCATTCGTTCTCTGCCTTTCATCCAAGATTCCCAGCTCAGAATCCGACTCCTTGGACACCCACTACCCCTGCCCCCCCAAACCCATCCACATATGTCATGTAAAAAGATTGTTTAACAAGCAGAGAGTACAAGAGGGGGTGGCAAGGGGGTTGACAAAGGGGGAGGAGAGGGGGACGAAAGCTTAAAAATGAAATGCGTTTCTCGTTTTCACATGGCTGCCATCGGATAGGTCACAGTGGGGTCAAAAAGTCATAATTATAATTAATGAGCCTTCGGGTGCAAAGGAATTTTAAAGTGATTAAGGTGGCTCTGTGTAAACTACCTTTTTTTACTATTATACAAATTCGTACTTTAATTTATTAATTTAAAAAATATTAATTATCTTGCTTAATTAGTGAAAAAAAATTTCTATAATTTTCTTTTGTCTTTTTGAATATTTAAAAATATTAAGAATGGTTTCAAAGCAAAGATTCTTCTTCAAACCATATTTCAGCTGATCTTTTTTAAATCCCCTTCAATAATAATAGTTTACAAGCTTTAAGAAAACTTTTAAAAATAATTCTAAAAAAGCTTTATCCACCAATAAAAATCCCTTAAAAAATAATCCATCAATTTTTCAGCCCACTGTCTCCTCCTGTATCGTCCTTGTGCGAGACGTTGCTCTCTCTCTGGTTGGTGCCGAGCCAACAAACAAGCGAAATATTATTTACGAGCTGTCAAATCCCAGTTAACATGCCTTATACAAGGACCAAGGACGCGTCTTCAATGCGTATGTATCTGTGTGCGTGCCTGTACACACGTATTTGTTTGCTGCGGTCGCATAGTTCGCTAAGAGACAGCTGAAGATGCGCCGCCACAGTTACAGATACAGATTAACAGGCACAGATACAGGAAACACTGAGAGAAAATACAAAGAGTCTATGGGTAATAAATCTCTGGCTTAACAAAGGAAATTATTACTGAAAAAAATATAAATTTTTAAAGCTATAAAATAATATTTATTTTTAATTGGTTTTCTTTTTCTAATTCATTTTTTTCTTACGATAACTTTATAGTAACATCTTAATATTTTTTTTCTTTTAAGACCTTAGAATATTGTCTAATTTTTTTAAATTTATTTTAGGGGCTGTCTACATTCTTTCAGTGTGCAGATACCGCCGCACTTTGGAGATACTCTTTGCGGCTCGACGCTGCACAAATAAAAAAGAAAAAGTGTGCCAGTCCGTCTCGCCGTAGTCAAATGCCGGATCCTTGGATCCTTGGATCCTGGCATCCTTGTTTCCTTGCAACGGACTCGAGCATAATAAAATAAAAAGCATAAATGAAAGCGAGGCCGGGGCCACGAAAATAATTTAAATTTATGTACTTGTGCGCGTATTTATTTGTGCGTTTGGCTTTTATTTCCCTCGTCTCTTGATTTGTTTGCCTCGCTCGCACTCCCGATCTCTGGTCTGTCTGCTTTTCCCCTCCGCTTTCCCGCAGCAGAAAGCATTAAATTCAATTTGCTTATGTGAGTATCTGTGTGTGCCTGCCACTCAGCGTCAGTTACAGCAAGAAGCAGTAGGGGGGAGGAGGCTAAGGCGGCGCAGGTTGGGGGCAAGGCCATGCCAATGCCGGCGACCTGTTGTGTTGTTTAAGGAATTACTTAACATGGTAAAAGCCTGAGTGTGTGTGTGTCCTGATTATGCATGTATGTGCTTAATAAATATTTCGGTGAGTCCTTTTTTTGATTATTCCCTGGAAAAGTCACACAAATGGGTAGCAAAAAGGAAAAGGTAGCCAGAAAATTAATATAAAATCCATAAATTCCTCTAAAGTTGTTTATTTTTTAACAAAATATAAGAATTAAATTGAAATAAATTAACTAAGTAACCTGAAGTAAATTAAACTATTTATTTATTATTTTTTACAACTTTTAAATATTTTTATTGACAAGGTAAATAAATTATATGAATTTAAAAACAAATTTTAAAAGGGTTTTCATATTTTTCCCATTTCTAAAAAAATGCTTTATGTCTCTTAAAATAAAAATAGTAATAAAAAAATTCAAACCTAATAAAAAAAACAATTATGTAAGGTCAAAGAACTGTCTTTAAATTAATTCAGAATCAAAAAGCTCTTGAAAATACTCCAAAAAAATATATATTATTCAGGTACTCCAAAGGTTTATCATTCGCTAAATTTCAGCTACCGCTTCTTGAGATTTTCTTCCTCTCATGGCAAATTTTTCACGCACTGTTGCTGCCCCATTGTTGAACCGAAAAAGCGTGTAAGATGTGATTGTGTGCCACTGACAATTCATGTGTGTGTGTCACGACAAGTTTTTCTCAAAAAGCGAGACAAGTGGAAATCCGTTAAAGAAATACATAAAGGAGATGCTGCTGCTGCTGCACGTATAAATATTCTCGTGTGTGTTTTGTGTGGACAAAGAAATGTCGTCGGCAGCAAATAAAAATTAATTGAAAAATGTTTATCAAGGACCTTGGCTGGTAAAAAATTTAAAATGCAAAGAGACACAGACAAGGAAAGAGGGAGTGGGCAGGCAAAAGTCTAAAAATTGATGAGAAAGCGGTGAGAGTTATAATTTAAATAGAAATTTATTAAGTTAGAGATGCAGGGTTGGGAATATATTTAAAAAACGTATAAACTATTCAAAATCGTTCTATAAAACCCAAGATTATTAAACAAAGAAAATGTATCTATAAGATAAGCTATTATAAATTTATTTCTACTTTAACAAACTTCCTTTAACAACTTAATTACATCAATTAAACTTAGTTATAAAATCCTCTAAAAATTAATAATAATTTACCACTTAAATACTTTCACTTTTTACCAAATAACAACCTAAAAAAAAAGGATAAAACTATCTGGGGAAAAGTACAAATACTCAGCACTGCTTCTAAGCCCTGGCTTAAACGCCGCCACAGTCAGAATAGCATGCCGCATGCCACATGCAGCTCATTTCAAATGCAGCTCTCTCTCTCTCTCTCCCTCCACCCTTTCCCCTTTCGAATTAAAATATATATTTTGTGCAAAATATTCTCGCCAAACTAAAAATTATGCAACGCATTAAAAATTTAACAAGCGCTTATCCGCTTAGTGCAACGCCTGCTGCAACGCGCTATCCCCCGTGACGATGATGGGGGGTGGAGGTGTTATTCCTGCTGCGCAAACGTCACTTTCAATATTTAAATTTTGACATTTTTAGCAAGTGGCGGCGGGTGAGGGGGCTGGGATACTAGGGGACAATATTGCATCAATGCAAATTGGGCAGAAATAATATGCAAACATTGGCACAAACAGAATGGCAACCTAATTGGCAGCAATAACAAAGTTGTCAGGCATTAGCGACCGAGACAGAGAATTCTCAATTACGTGCTTTGAATTTCTGCCAAAAATATGAGTTAAATGTGGGGATATAATTTAAAGGAAAAAAAGGTAATTTAAAAGAAGGAATAACATACAAATAAATCTTTAGAAGAGACTCTTAACTTGGTTTAAAAATATAATTCCATATCTCTTATTATAATTTATTTATTAATAAAAATTACCCTTAATTTCTAAAATACTGAACCCTTTTTCACAAGCAATTTCAACTTTTACCCAATGAAAATGGAAATTGAAATTTAAAATTTACTCTCACCAAAAGACATGCTTGCAGCAGCACATGTATTTCAATCTTAATTCCAGCTGCCGTTTTATCCGGGGATTAAGCAGTTGTGGCCACGCCCCCGCCATTAAAGTAGTTCCCCTAACTTGGTTAGAATTAATATTTAGCTGTGCGCAACTTTATTTGCAGTTGCCTTGCCTTAACCTCCCCCCAGGAAGCCCAACAAAGTGAGCAAAGTATCTGCGGTTGCAGCCGCTCCTTGTATCTGTATCTGTAGCTGTATTCGTGGGTGTATTCGTGTGTGTGTGTTGGTGTGCGTGTTTTAAAATGCAACAGATGCGCCAAATTAATGCGACCATTAAATTGTATTAGCGTGTGCAAAATGTAAAGCGCATTTGCTGGCAGATTGCTTCAGCCAAGTGGGAGAGAGAATCCTGTATCTGCGTCTGCCTTTTGTATTGAAAACACTAAGAGAAAATATTTATAAATATTTTAAGACTATATAAGATTTAATGTAATACTAATAAAAATTATTTTTAAAATTTAAAAAAGTTTTTACAAATTTTAAGTTCATTATTTACATTATATTTTCCAATATCCCTCTTTATCTTGTATCTTAAAAATCTTTAAAACCCTATTTTAAGATTTTCTAAGTAAATTTTTTTGAGTTTTTTATATTTAAATATTTAGCTATCTTAAAAAATATTTATTATACATATTTTCCAACTCTCAAAAAATTGTATTTTACCTTTGAAATTCGAAATTTATCTGCCAAAAAGCTTAATAAAATTCCCAGAAACCTTCTTTGTCCACTAAAAATTCCCAAAAATAAAACAAGACTTTCCCTTTAATATTATAATTTTTTTCAGTGCATTTGTCAGTGTGTATGTGTGCTGCTAGAGTGCAAATGCATCCGCCAGCACCACCGCAGTTGTGCTGTGCGTCGGTTGTGCGTTGTATTTGCTGCAAATTTGTGTGTGAATAAACATGAGAGAGTCGTTGCATTAATGCGCATACAAAAGCCAACAGCGCCGAGTCCTTGCCAACGGATCCTACTCGATTCCCTTTTTCCCGGGCAACAAGGATTTAAATATCCCTGCGGGATGCGGAGAGAGAGAGAGCTGCTCAATGCTAAAATATCACACAGCGGCAGCGGCATCAAGTTTATGTGGCATGCCACAAAGTACACAGATACATAGAGGCTGCCAGGAGGCTGGCAAGTGGAGAGTAAAGAGAGAGAGTAAAGAGGGGAAAGTGGTTCGGGAAGATACCAAACTGCATTTGCCGCCTTTTTGCGTGTGTTTGCACTTTTCGCTGCCTTCTTATTAGTGCAGCTCCAACGCCAACAATGCGGCAACAAATGCGAATGAAACTACATTTTTTTCAACATTTACTTTTTTGTATAATGGGTAAAAAGTGTACATTGGTCTCAAATAACGCAACAAATAATCAGAAAAAAACTTGTAAAGTAATTATTTTGAAAGCATGAAACGGAATGCCGAAAAGATGGGTTTACATGCGTATAATTCTACGGTTTTGTGATATTTTAACAGATTGAGTTTCCTTTTTTATTTATTCAATTATTTTTAATAAAAAACAGAAAAGAGATAAACTAAAGGCATATTATTTGTTGTAGTTGTGGATTTAGGCAGCTTGGAAAAAATGTAAACAGTAAGGAAATTTTTTTGTAAACTTTTTCAGAATTTCAGCTACGAATTTCTGCTTTTATTCATAATTTTTTCAATTATTATAATTAATTTTATTACATATTTTTATGATAATTATTTTTAAATTAACCAAAAATGTAGACTTGACATTTTATTCAATTTTTATTTTAATTTTTATTAATCCCAAAAATTTCTCTAGAAATATTTTTGTTCTTAAAAAGAAATTTTATTAAAATAGGAAAACTATCACAATTAAATATCTAAATTTTATTTAAGACTCCAAAAATACTTTTCATTAACTGAAACTCAAAGGCTGCCAACTGCCAGGAAGGAAGGCAATGTAATTCCTACTCCACCAGTCACAGATACATATTTATTCATTAGCCATTTGGCGTAATTTGTTGCTTCGCTTTCGGCGCTACCCGGAATCGTGTTGCAATAATTGCAGCAGCAATGCAACAAGCAACTCCCAGGGGAGGCAAAGGAAGGCTTTTGGCCAGCACTAATAGGCTTCTAATTGGGCCGATTTTTTTGTTTGCAGTTTTCTATATCTCTCCCCGCCCCCCTTGCCTTTTTTCTGTACTTGTTTCTGTGTGTTTTCTGGTCCGCCATTATTCGCCATTTCGGTATTCCAATTAAAATGCATCTGCTGGTGATGTATCCGCACTTAGGCCGCCGGCGGTTGCTAGTAATTTTAGCCACATATTGGCAAAGTGCCGCAAATACAAACAGCACTAGAGTTGCCCTTAAGCCGCACGCAGAGCTCATTAGAGTGAACCAAATCTGTGCTTAGTAGGGGGTGAGCAGTTGAGTGGGCCATGCCCGAAGGGTGGCATGGCACGGCAGGCATGGGTATTAGATCCATTAACAGTCTGTACCTGCTTGATTATACATTTTGGGGGACCTACCCCCCGGGGAGGAAGTGATGATGCTGCTGCAGATGCCAGGCACAGGACGAAAATACTTGGATGATTTTCAGAGGGAAATACACTAACTAGTATTAAAAATATTATTATTATATAGTATTAAAAAGTATCTGTTAAGATAAAGAAAATTGCTTCAAAATATCCCTAACACTTTACTATATTTCCTCTTTTTTATTATTTAACTTCTACTTTTACCCCAAAATTCGTAATTTCCTAACTAAATAATCTTCAAAATTACAAATTCTTTAAACATATTTCCTCTCTGTGTTCTCCTGTTGATCTGCATTATCGGCTTACAATATACTTTGACGATTTCTGTGCAAAAAGAACTCAGCCGGAACAGAGTATCTAATGCATACAGTTTTTGGGTTTGGGTTTGGGGTCGTGTTTATGCCCCACGCCTGTTGCGGTCATAATTATATTAATGAACACACTGCTGCATCACGTGCCCTCTAACCCCACACACTGAGATGAACACTCCCACATACATATGTATAGCAGCCAGTCAGTCAGGCGGATTGTATCTCACAGATACAGAACAAAGCACTGTGCATATATTTGCATAGGAATATTAATGCCATAATTATTTGCCACATGGACACAATGCACAAGATGTATGCAATATTTAGCATGTCAGTTGGCTGGGTTATTGCACTGGGAAAAATTGGATATTAAATAATACTAGATATTGTGTATAAATTAAGTATTTATAATTTTTAGAGGAATTATTACAACTTACTTAGTTTGGAAATAGAAAATGTATCTAGAATTTCTAGCTGAGTTTTTGAATTAGACCTCTTTTGATTTTAATGTATTCTTACCTGTAAAGAAAAATAATAAAATAGAATATTTAGTAAAAGGTATTCATTAAGAATAGATCAAGAATAAGGGAAATATTTTTGTATATTTTAAAAACATATAAAATATCTTACTTTCGGCTTTAAATAGTTTCTTGATAAACTATATTTTTTTTACTATAATTTCTCTCCTCCCTTATTCTTCTCTCAGTGTACTTGTCTCAGTGTTTATCTGTGTGATGGCCTCACTACTGCCTGTCCCCTCTGCGGCTGCCGTTGTAATTCCAATTGCATTTCGCTCATTGAAGCAGCTCGGGCGGCTGTGAAATATTTCGGCTTCACTTGCCAACTGATGCATTGTTGCAAGTTGGCCAGTAGTTCTTGTTGTTGTTGCTACTGTCATTACTGTTGGCCAGCTATTTTGGGGTTTTGTGTCGACACACACACTACACACATTCAGAGATAGGACGCACTAATGCATAATGTAACTCAATTAATTTGGCCCAACAATTATTTCAAGTAAATATTCGGAAGAAGAATTTCAGCCGCATTCATGCAGCAGTCAACCTGTCAATTTCCCCTTTACCCTTCGAAAACAAATTTCCTTATACCAGCAGCCACAATTATGGTCAGTGACTGCTGAATATATATTTATTAATCTGTAATTTCTGCTAATTATAAGGTAGATGAAATATTTACACTCGGTTGAAGCTGTGTGAGTATTGGGGAATTGTTGGAGTACAAACTACACTTAATAAATTGTTATAAAAAGAAATATCTTTACATTTCAATGCATTTTTATAAAAATATATTAAATAATCAAATACCAGCAGAAACTTTATTAATCTATATTTATTTTCAGCATTCTTTATCATAAATTCCTGGCGCAAGGACATTCAATTAATATAACCTGGATACTCATGGGGGTTGGCCTTAAAGTGATGACTCCCTAACCCATTTAGCTGTTTGGCCATTAGGCCTATTGGAATGACCCTCTAACTCTGGAAACTCCCCCTAGATCGGTCGGTGATGGCCACTTCTACCGACTGAATTCCATTGTTCCCGGATATAGATTATATAGAGAACCTTTTTGCCACCCCTGCAAAAAAAAAAGGAAAGTAGAGCCAGAGTGGGAGAGGCATCATGCCGTGAAATAAACAAGACCAGAAATAAACAAGCTGCCAGGAACAGAGGCTATTGAAAAGGGGGTAAAAAATCTTAAAGAATTTTACTATAAAAAATTTTGTTATATATAAACTTAAGGTATATTATAAAATCATTTTTAAAGATGCATTAATTTTACATTAAAAGCTGGCTTGAATAAATCAACAACAAATAAATTTTCCTCAGTAACTTAAGAACTCTAGCTAGCAAAGTCTTTAAAATTTATTGTTAATATCCCAAATATTTTTAACATTCAGTTTTCTTATTAATCCCCTTTCAAAATAGAAAAACCCCCCTTATTCAAATCCCTCCTACGCCCCTGTCCACTTGGCAATGTGGTGCATAATGAATGGAGTGCATTTGTGCAGCGGTGGTTGAATGTTGTGGGGGCGATGGCGGTACTTGGGCTGCCATCTGTGAGATACTCACTAAGTGCGGATTAAAGGTGAAATAACGCAGTTCTCGAATCCAAAAAGGAGCAACCACCAAAGGCAAACAATCCTCGGGTAGACGAGGGAGAAGAGGGTAAAATGCGACTGCGGATTGCGAACGATCCAAAAGCATAATGCCTTGCATTAGCGTGCAATTTGCTCATTTCCAGTCGTAGTTTACGATGGCTGCTGGCCGGGGAACCCCCCGCCGCGGAGTACTTAACGCTAATCCAAAGCAGGTTTCTACTTCCCATCTCCCGCAGCCGCCACAGTATTCCTAACAGTATTCCCCTTGCTGCCATTTGTTTATCAAACAATTCCAATATGCTTGTGGAACTTAATATTCAATCTATCTTTTGCAGTGCAGAGAAGAAAAGTTAGGCTTTAGTTTTAATTTAAAATTGGATTTAAGTATTAGGAAATTTATTTAAATAATATATCGAGTTTGTTAGTGGTTAAAACAAATGTAAATACCTTTGAGTAGATAATATACACATCTTCTTTAGGTTTATACCATCCATAATTCAATAATTTTGTTTTAAAATCTGTATAACTATTAACTTTTCGTTTAGTTTTATTTTAGATCCTTTTTTTATCCTTTTTATAAATAAATTCATCATAAAAATGTATTTATTTATTTTATACATATATATTTATATTAATTTTTATTATTTTTAACCTTGACTTTATATATTTTTTCCCTGTGCACCACAAACACCCCTTCTCCCTTGGCTTTGTTTTATTGCATAATGGGTGAAGTGTCTGTTCTGCCGAGTTCCGTTTTCCCCCTGTTTGTTTAGGATTAGAGAGCGAACCCAGGGCCAGGCCTGGATGGATTTAACAACTTGCATCTTTTGTGCGTGTGTGAGGGCGACCCTTGACCCTGAGCTCTAATTTGAGTTTGACATTTATGTCAATATTTGGTCAGTCATTGTTCGCCGGCTCACACACATGGAAAGGCACACCCAACACACAGGGGTTGGCCTTTATTATATTGTTACGCTCGGTGTCCTCATTGTCTCTCTCTTTCAGAGTCTCTTTTTGCGGTTGGCCACATGCGGGTGGTGGCCGGTCCCCGTCTCATCCACTAATATAAATTTATTGCACACACTAAAATACAATTAAATAAATTATGAGATTTACTCATTTTCTTTCAAAAGACCTAAGCCTAGTGGCTTCTGTCCCCGGGTAATTACCATGAGACCGAACAGGGGATAATCAGCAGGCAGGCTGAGCAGGCCATGCAGGCCAGGTGAGCCAGGGAATATCCTCCAGCAAAGGATTTCTATTAAAAGCCACAACAAAGTAGCACAAAGTAAGACAAAGTAGACACTTCCCCTTCTGCGCCAGTAAAAGCGCAACATGTTGCCTCAAGTAGATACAGAGATACCAGGACGCCCAGGTTGGCTACGGATACGGATGAGGATACGTCCGACGCCGCGGAAGGTACGTACAAATGGCCGGAGCACCGACTTCTTTGCCTACTTTGTCTGCCGGGGCGACGCCACCTCATCTACATGGTAACGAAACACACACCCGCCCCGAAAAACCCCCCTGTAAATTATGGAGCTGTGCACGTCTGGTCATTAAGCCAAATAAAACCGGCACAAGATTTATACACGCGCCAAGGAATGGATCCTTCTTTGCAGGGGGTAAGGAGTACACTAAGAAAAATAGGGGAAAATATTGCAAAGGGATTTAATTTCTTTAGAGAAAAGTGTGGTTTTTGAAGAGAAATAGTTAAAAATATAGAACAACAACATGTTCCTAACAACAGTTGCCTTCGGATGTTGTGCAACATATTCCACGCAACAATTGCCTTATTTAATTTTTAATATCTCTTTCCTTCATTATTTTTCTCTGCATGCGATAAGGAAATAACTGGCAACAGAAGGCTTTCTGGCAACAGGCAACTTTCAAATGAACTCGGACTAGTCTCGATTTTTTGGGTGCGGTTGCGAGTTGCGTTAACTTTTTGATATAAATTTGCAGCTGCTTGTGCTCACGGCTACGGCACTTAATTTTGCAGGTGCCCCACACCATTCTTTGGACTCCATTCCAGGTTGGACTCTACCTGGGGTCCCATTTTCCTCTATCTCCATTGAGTGTCTGACTTCGCGACACGTGCACCATGCTACCCAGGTGCTTCTGCTCCTGCTCCTGCTCCTCCTCCTACTCCTCCTCCTTCTCCTGCTCCCCCTCCTGCACCTGCAGCAACAGTTAATCTTAGTTACGTTTAGTCGGCTGGAAATAAAGCCACATTTGGACCCTGTCTCGCGAAGGGGGACATCTATTTGGAATGGCCTAGTCAGAGTCAGAGACACAGACGCTTTTAATAAGATCACGTAATTTATTTAATTTGATTCGGTTCGCGTGTGCATGGCATTGGGTATTCCTTGGGCTGGAATAAAGGGATCAATACATGCGATATTAATGGGGTTACTGGGAATAGGATTATTTGGAAAACCTCTATTACTGAGAGAGAGAAGGCAAAATATGAGGTATTCTATTGTATTTTAGCGGCATTAATGGGCTTAATGGGAATATGATTACTAGTGAAACCTCCAAGTTATAGTTTTTAAAGAAATAATTTATATACGCTTTAATTTTGGTTGGGTATTTCTTCACCAAAAATAAATTCTAATAAATTCCTTTTGCCTTCAAGCCCTTTATTCCCTTAGACAGCACTTTAAAGTTTAATAAACTTTATCAACTGCTTTCAAAATCAAGTTCCACTCGGCGATACAGCTGCAAGCTCTACCGATCTTCATTTCGATAACTTTTCTGTGGGCACAGGACGAGGCAAGGATTCAGAGGAATTGCCTGGGAGTTAAGCACACATTTTGGTCTGGCAAGTCAACAAAGTGGCGCCGAAACTTTATCTAACACTTTGCAGCTTGGCCAGATACAGAGGGCCGCCTGGAGGGGATTCCCATTGCCGAATCTCGGGTTTCAAGTGCAGCCGGAATGCGTCACGCACTGGTTGGTGGTGGTGATGGTGGTGGTGGTGCCCTTCCTTCTGCCCATCCTGAAAAACGAAACCGAATCCCAGCCAGCACTTGGCCCATTGTTTTCAGAGTGGAGGATCTGGTTGGATGAAAACTTTCTTTCTCGCACACTTGGTGCAGTCATAAAAGAAGAACACAACTTACTAGTAACCGGCAACAAAATCCGTATCAAAGGCCCGGAAAATGGCCAAAAGCCCAAAACTAACTGCTAAATGGTTTGCTGCGGACTTTTTACCCAAATGCGCTCTAAAAATTTGCCGCACACACACTTTTCCAGGGGCCACGCAACTTGGCTCGTAAAGTCCTGCCTGCGAATTGCCATTTTATTTAGCAGCAGGACCTTTAAGACTTCGACAAGATGCTCAAAAGTTGGCCAAAAGAGAAAATCTCACAAAATCTTATACAAAATGTGGCACCTTTTTGACACTTGGACACTTGGAGAAAATAATTTGGCAATTTATCAAGTAATTAGTTAGAGTGGGAAAAGTATTTTGAAGACTCTAGGTCAAGAAGGGTTCTAAGGAAAGAAAAAAATCTTGAAAATGAGGCTTTATAATTATAATAAGAGAAGGATATTTTCCCCCCATTTCCCTCACTGCACCCCATAACTGTGCCAGCTAAGACATCCTTAAACTTCCACAATTCGCATTCAAACTTAAAAGTTTAACTGCAGGGTATCCGCATTGTCCTCACCCCACCATTTCTGCAGGCTCTCTCTCTGACTATTGTTTGTCGCCATTGTTTTTGTCCTTTGTTCCATTTGCTTTTAATTTTCAGCGAGTGTTTCGGCGAGTGCAGCTGGAGTTGCCGCTGCTAAGCATCGCTTTTTTGGCGCCGCCGTCAAGTTGCAATTTCCAATTTGCAATTTACCCCCGAGGGCGCCATAATTATTTTGTTGCAATTAAAAGTCTTGACACTGCCAGGCAAGGAAGAAAAGGAATTTTGCCAATTTATTTCAAGAGGAAAACAATTGCAAACTTTAGCCCTATTTTTTTGGAAATTATTTGTGGAAAGTTGAACACAAAACCAGACTCTCAATGAGTGATTAGCTTACTCCGGGAATCACACAAATCAAATATCAAATGTTGAATGGCCATAAAATTTCAGTTTGCCCTATTAATTCAGCACAATGCACAATGCCAAAATATAATATTTCACAGAGTCATCCTGGTCCTGGTCCTGGTCCTGGTCCTGCTCCTTTTCCTACTCCTCCTACTCCCCTCTGCTGTTCTAAGCCATGGCGCAAAATTTTACATAGAACGAAATTAATTTTAAATTATGCATGACCTGCTAGCGATGCGAAACGAAGCGGAGCGCCAAACCGCCGGGGATTTCGAAAATTTCCACCTGCCAACATTAACCCAGAAAGGAGTGGAGGGGAGTGGGTGTCCGTATCCGTGTCCGTGTCTTCGCAGCGGAAAGGAGCTCTCTCCCCCCCTATCCCAGTGTAATTTAAACCCAGCTCCCAGTTCGCAGGAACTTAAAGATGAGCTGGGGAAGTGCAGCAGCAGCGGCACCAGCATCCGAGATCGTGGAGAGAGAAATGGTTTTTCCTTTACGAGTGGCGAGTTTTTGCATTTATTGAGTAATAAAATCGTAAATTTTCCACGCCATGTTGCAAGTGAACGAGTTCTCTCCCTCCCTCCCCGACAAAAAACCCGCAGGCCCTGCAATTGCTGGACATTCAACAAGCTCTCATTCAATGCTGACTGACTACCAGAAATGGTTAAACTGTGAGAAAAGAGGGGATCTTGTTGGGTTTAAAAATTATGAGAGGGTTTCTTTAATGGTACAAAAAATTTGTAAATATTATAAGAAGCTAGAAGTATTTTTTAATAATTATATTTCAAGTAAACCCCTAAAGAAAACCCTTTAGTTTCAGTGCATAAAAGTAACCAGGCCACAGGTACGTCGGTAGAGTACCCCGGCGGACGCTCGCTTGCCTCCTAACGAGCCGTGGCCTGGCCAGGCCAACCACCGATAGCCACCTACTTCACACAACCCACCCTCTGAACCACCCACCGAATCACACCCATCCCCCCACCCGCCCAGGAAACCCCCCAGGAAGGCTGTCTGTTGCCGCTGCTGCTACTGCTGATGCGGCGCGATTCCTTTGTGTGCCATTGTCGAAAATTGAATTTCAAATTATTTTCACAGCTCTCTGGCCTAGTGGTGCTCCAGCTTCAGCTCCCGCTCCCGCTCCACCTGCTGTTCCAACTCCTCCTCCCCATTTCCTTTCCTTTTCCCTCTGACTGACATTGAGTCGCGGCTGTCTCGGCGGTCTCAGCGGTCTCTCTGGTCTCCGTATAATCGCAGCTTTATTAATTTTTTATCGCCTACTTGTGCGGCGATTTTTTGAATTTTTATTGGAAATTAAAAATGCTAATGTCTTGGAGTGGCAGGGCCAGAGCACCACTGCTGGGCATTGCGGCTTTGGGGCTTTGTCTTGGCTCTGGCTGCCTTAATGTCTTTCTAATTCGCTTTGGCCAAGATATTGTATCTGAAAGTACGCCCGACGTGGAATGACCCGTCAGAGCATATTAGGCACTTTGATCTTGTGATGTCTCCCTCTCTGACCCCGCCGAAAAACGCTAATGATGTGGCAAATTATTATGGCAGCTGACAATTGACTACGAGAAGAGTCCCCCTCTCGTCCTGCTTCTGCCTTCAACAATACGAAAAAGAAGTTTGCTAAAATGCATTCAACTTGAATGGCCATTGATTTGAGTCCTGGGCTTCACTCTTGATTGGCTTTGGCTTTGACTTTGGTTGGGGGGGGTTCGTCCTCTCCTGCATTTATTGAAAACTTTTCACTTTGGGAAAAGGGAAGAAAAGGGGAGAGGGGAGCCGCCGGGCTGGCATCCTGTGGGCGTCACAATTGTCGAGCACATAAATTTTTAGGCCACATGTCTGGGTCGTAACATTTAGCTTAGATGCCAAACAATTTGCCAAATTGGCCCTGGCATTATTTTTTCTGGCTAAAGGCTTTTAAATTAATAAGGCGGTGTGGGCCTGTCCTGGGTCCAGACAAAGTTTTTGACAGAACAAAGGCCTGAATACTTTTGCCGGGATTGGGTTTCAGGGTAAATGCTCAGGGGGCTTACTCGGCGGTTTTTCTTAAATTTTTTACACAGAGAAATGTGAATAATTTGAAGGTTTATAGATTGGAAAAGGAAGTAATTGAATATTCTGAATAATATTTAAATATTAATCAAAATATTTAAATATTTAAAATAATAAATAACCAAAAATAAGTAAACCATCTAGCTTTCTATCTTGATTTTCTAGCTTACTTAAAGAAATAAAATATTTAAAATAAAATTTTAATTCCTTAGTTTTTATATTGTTTAAAATAATTACTTCAATGGCAAACAGATTAAATTTAATTCGGCAGCCCATAAAGCCTTTATTTTCTTGTGTAATATTAAGCGATTCATGTTTTGGCTTCGCGTGCCACCTGGGGGTTTATAATTCCTTAACAAAGGTGCATATGATTTGCTCAGCCGCTAAGCGCGGCCAGTCACGTGCCAAAAGGAACCGAAAACGCCAAAAAGAAAACCCCTCCGCCATATAGTATATGTATATATATTTATAGGAGGGGACTACATGGGAGAAAGAAAGTCAAATGTCATGTTTATGTCATGTTACCATTTCGCTGGGCTCCTTTCCCCATTTTCTCCACTCTTTTGCCAGAGGTTTTGTACGCTTTATTTCACTCGGTATTGTTTGTCTGCTCAGTGCGCGTTTTTGCGGCACATTTCATTTTATTTGTTTGGAAATATTTCACTTACTCTGACATCCCGCCAGCGACTACGACGAAGCTGATAAACTTGGAGAAAACGAAATGAAATGGGACGAAAGTCTGCGCTACACAGACGAGCCGACGCCAGGTCACGCACACCCACTCGTGCACTGAGCGGCAAATGCCTTAACTTTGATAACTAAATATTTTAGAAATATTTTTAGCAGTTTCGGGATTTAAATGAGGAAGCTGAATCGGGTGATATATATATATATTATAATCTAGTCCCAGAAATTTCTTTAAATTCAAAATCCACTTAAAAAATATTGGTTAATGATTTTTATGGCTCCCCTAAATGAAATTTAATAAATATAAATAGCAAAATATTTGAAATTTAATTACTAAAAATGCCTAAAAAAATTCTATAAAATTTTTAAGGTAACCAAATAATTTATATATGCTTTTAAATAAAATTGTATAGCATACTTTTGTGCTTATTTTAAAGTAATTTTAAATCTACAGCGATTTCTGAAGTAATCCTTTACTTTAAAATATATTTTTATGTTTCGGAAAGGTAGAAAAATATTTATAAAATAAAAAAAAAATACTAAATTTTCTCTGTGTAGCCGCCAACCCACTTCAGCGCCTGGAACGGGATCAGCATTCCATCTGGCATCTTGGAGGCGAACGCACAACCCACATCGCTTTATGACATTTACCTTTATGACAGCTGCTTGGTGCGTGTGCTCGCCCAACTAAAATATTAATTTCCCCTTTTCGCGACTCTTTGGTTTTATGGCTTAAACACACTCCCACATTTACGCTGGGAAAGCGGCTCATGATTTATGGCCAGCATCGCGAATGTGCAACAGGAGGCCGAAAAGGGTTTCGAGGATTATTTTCCCCGAGAATTCAATTTAGCATATGGCCAAAAAGTTGCCTTGTCTTTAATCATCCATCGAGGCCAAAGCTGAGACGTTTGGGGAAAATTTTCCAAAAAAAGAATACCGAGGAGGAAAATAAAGCAAAAAATAAAGAAAAAATTAAAAGATTAAACTAAACGCCTGGCTGCGCATTTCGAGCCATAGATAAGTAGCAGGAACAGGAGCTGGGAGCGCGAGCAGCGCAGTAAAAGGAATTAATTCAGTTAAAAGTTTCACATTAAAAGCAAAAAAAAAAAAAGGAAGACAAAAAAAATACAAGGGAAAGAAGCGTTTTAAAGGAAGAGCAGCCATCGGATGCGGAAGGCAGAGGAAAAAGTCGAGACTCGAGTCGAGTCGGGCAACAATAAAAATGAGAAATAAAAAATAAAAAAAAATAAAATAAAAATAAGTAAAAAGGAAGAGTAGCAAAGTTGAAAAACAAAAGTTTTTAAATATGCTCGTCTGCTGGTTGGCTTTGCCTTTAACTCCTTTGGCCGCTTTGTTTTTCCAGCTCCTCCGCTAACTCTCCCTTTTCTTTTCTCTTTTATATTATACTCTTTTTTTTATTTTGGAAAAAACTGTGGGTGAATGGAGGGGGGGAGGTGACTGCAGCAAAACAAATTGCAAATTAAGAACTAATTGGCTTACACAACCTAAAGCAGCCATTAAAAGGGCTGAGACTAAGGCCAAAGGTAGCGCTGAGCATTCACTTTAAACTTCTTAGCCAAAAGTTTCTGCCGCTAACAGATCACAAGTTAACCGAAGCAAAGGAAAGAAAAACTCGGGGAAAGCGTAAAAGAAAATCAAATAAGCAAGTAACACCAGCGAAAGGAGAGTGTCCAGCTGCCAGGAACTGTTGTTCTACATAATTAAAAGTGAAACAGCACCTTGACGTTTCTTTTTATCCCTTTTCAATTATTTAGATAATTATTTTGTTGCTTAAAAGTCGAAGATAGGGTGAAAGGCTTACCTTTCTCTCGCCCGAATCAATTATCACCTGTAGATTACATTACGCAGTCGCCGCGGCACTTCACGCACTTCAAGTTTTTCCACCGAGTACATGCATTTTCACTTAATTTATGCAATTAATTTACACTCTGCCATGTCAGGCACACAGTCACGCCCCTTTCCCCCCCTTATCGTCGTCATATTATGACCAGCAAACAAACGACATGATAAAAAAAAGGGGTGGGAAAAAGCAAACCGAGCAACTTGCAGTGACAAGCTCTGTCACCGGATTGTGTCCCTGCTGCAATCAATGCAAACAGCAGCGTAATCGCATTGACCAGGCCAACGCCTGACATTAACTGGACAATATTGCTGCTGACAGTAACAGCAGCAGCAGCAACAGCAGCAGCACCAGCAACTACTGCTGCTGCAACATCAACAATAATAAGAATAATGCATCGGCATAAATAAACATCATGAAGCACGCTTCAAGATGAATTGCCTCCGAAACAAAAGCTTAAAATGCATTTAAATTTTCTGCCATTGCCAGAGAGTTTCAGAGAAAGTTCCAAAAGGTCCTTCAAATGTCAGTTCTCAAGATAATGGCTTAAACATATAGATTTCAAACTGAAATGAGTAAATACTTGAAGCTTTCCTAGAGAATCTTAATTGTTTTGCTTAGCAAATTACAAGAGTTTTCATTTATTTTAAAATTATTTTCTTTGGTATTTTCTCTAGTTTAAATTTCATTTAAAAATATTTACTCCTTTAAATTGTTTGGAAATAAAGAAGAAAGTTTTATTTTTTATATTAAAGTTGGTAAATTAACAGTTTGGGGCTTGGGTTTGTTTTCGTTAATTTGCTTGTTGCTAATTTAAATTTTAAAAAAAATTTATATCTAGTCGTCTTATTTTTAAAATGTAAATAAATAGTATGGCGTTACTCATCTTGTTTTTTAAGTGTTCAAAATTAGAATAAAGTTACACATGTTTCATAATAATAAATATTTTTTTTTAGAAACCTTTGCAACTTAAAAGTCCAACTCTTAAATAAAAATAAAACAAAAAATCCCCTCAGTGATGAGTTGTTGAGTTAAAAAACAACTTAAAAAAGGGCATTTAAATTTTTTAGAAATTTCCGGAGAGACTCTCCCAGCTGAAAGTTGGCCAGCAGCCGGGTTCATTGAGCCAAAAAAGCCCGGCCAGAACCTAAGCAGCCGAAACGAAACGCATTAAAAGTGCAACAGTTTTTGAGCAAAGTTATTCCCGTTTGACCGCTGGCCATACGCCGAAACGCAAAATAACTAAAAAATAGAGCAAAAAAAATATACAAAAAATAAAAAAAGGCGTAGGAAAATGGTAGCTTTTTTCGCTTCTCCCGGCAGCTGGAAAGTAATCACAGCAATGGGTTTTGTGTTATTTCCATTTGCTCCGAGTTTTTGAGCCGGACTCCTTCTCTGCTTGTTTTGTTTTCTTGTTTTTTTTTTTCTCCAGGCGGTTTTTAAAAATTAACACATAACAACACAGAGGCGAGAGCAATCACTGCACTCACTAGCTGCCAGCACTTCCGCTCCGAGAGAGCTGCAGCCAAACATTTGAAAACTTTTCACATTTACATCAAGCGTTTGCTGTTAGAGCGTTTTATTAAATTATTACGCGAACACACACTCTTGGTGGAGTGGAGAGTGTGGAAAATTCATAGACCGAAAGTTGGAGCTTTATGAGCTGCTGCTCCCAGTTTGGCCTGTTGGGTCGCATAAATTTCCGTTTCCGGAGACTGCAAATGAGCCACAAGCGGCCGCAGTCACCCAGTTTGGGGTCAGTCGGTGCTCCGGTGGCGGGAGCAGCAGGAGCAGGAAGGAGCACAGGGTCTAGTAGCTCAACTAAAATTTGTGGTCCTTTCGCGGCACGCATTACACAGAGGATAATATGTATTTAAAAGTGGTTTAAAAAATTATAACAAAAATTATTATTATTATTATTTATCCTCAATGAAAGATTAGTTGGATTAAGGAATACATTTTTCAGGTGTAAATTAAAGTTGTAATTATTAAAAAAAAAATCAAATTAAGCCCAAATATATGTTTTATAAGTACACGTACAGAAAAATATGTATCTAAATAGAGTCAAAAAAGGGTAGGCTTTAATGTTCATTATACCAAAATTAAAATACATTTTTTTCATTAACCATTAAAGCAAAAAAAAAAGAGTTAAACTAAAAAAAAACAGTTTCTCAAGGTTAAAAAATTATTTTAAAAATAATTTGAAATATACTTTTTAAAATCTATAACAAATCTAGCTTAAAAAATATTTTTTATAATTTAAATAACTTACAAATTTATTTTTCTAGCTTAATTTACTGACTTCACGACACCCTTCCTAGAAATTCCTATTAAAACCCCTGCTATTTCATATTTAATTTTCTAATAAATTTAAAAAAACAACTTGTCATAATTTTAAACCCTAAAATAAACCTTATTCTGTTTGCGACTGTAGGCTTGCCACTAAATTTGTGGCCCTTTCGCGGCACGCATTACAATGTGGAGCCAAAAGGGAGAAGGTCTGGCCAGCAGGAGGCCAGCCAAGGGACCCAAGCAGGACATCAGTCAAGCCGCCGAGCTTAATTAATTATGTCGTCTTTCAGTTTAAAGGCGTTTAAGATGCCCATGGCGAGAGAGGAAAAGCGGAAAGGCGGCGGCGGTGGCGGCAAAGGGATTGAAAAATGCGGCTGCCGCATGCCGACAATGAAAAACGCGACCGCAGCAGCAAACAGCAACAATGCAGCTGACTAACTGCCGCCAAGTGACCCAAATTATTCACGACGACGAGAACGATGACGATGACGAGGACGATGGTGATGGTGATGAGAGGGAGCTGGCCGAGTGGGGTTTTTGGGCAAGGACGTGGCAGAGTCCACTCTTCAGGGTCTCTTCATAGCCAGCCGGCATGAATTATTTTATTCTTTCCCCCTTTTATTTTTGCTACTTTCACTGCGGCGTTCATTTTCCTGACAGCAGCAGAGAAAAGCAGTCAAAAGGGCGTGCCACATTGTGACGAAAAGTGTTAAGGACCCGCGTTCCGGTTATCCTTTTCGCCAAGGGAGTTTCAGAAGAAGTGTCACCAAGAGGAAAATTTCAAAGGAGGTCGAAGAATGTATTTTAATATATTGATTCATAATTTATTTAATAATTTAATATCAGATTTTGTATATTAATTGTCCACAATTCTGTCTCAAAATAAGAGCATTTTATTTTAATTATATATAAGCAAAGTCTATTTTATTTGGTAATATTTTAAAACATTTTTTAATCAACCAAATCAATGACAAATTAACAAATCAACAAGTTATAATCAGATAAAATGCCACAATTTATGAACTTTTTATCATAAAAAATGGTTTTCTGCAATCAATAAATATAAAAACATTTTTTTTAACAGCTAATAACAATAATATAATTTAAATTCCACGACAAAAAATAAAAACCAAATGCTTTCCCCACAGGCAATATTGTTAAATTGATCCTTTAAGTTGGCTAAAAGGTGAGGAATATGAAAATGATGCCTTTGCCTTTGTCAATCAGCAATCTTTGGGAAATCAGTTTCGGCGGTTCACGCCGCCATGGAAATCGTTTAGCATTAATAAAACGCAAATAAAAACTCTGTCAAAAGCGCGCGCCAGGATCTGTGAATGGGGCACAAAGCGGCGTATACTTGATACGGGCTTAGCTGTGTGTTTGAGAGTGTGAGTGAGCCAGTACGACTTGGCGTGGGCGAGTGTATGTGTGTGGGCTGAGAGCGGCACGCAAAGCATTTTTGATTAGGCGACGCTCTGAAGCGCGCTACGTTTTTTGACTTTGCCACACGGCGTATACGCAATGTGAACTTTTGCCCTCCAGCCCCTGCCACCAGCCCGGCTTGGCTTGGCTTATTTAAGCGCTGCCATCAATCCTTTGACTAACCTCTCTTTTCTTCCCTTTCCCTTTCCCCACTGCCTGCTGCCGGCTTTTCTTTTACGCGCTTTGACATTTTAAAAGCATTTTTATGTAGGAGCCTTGTACGTATGTATGTAAGTATGAGTGACTTTTTGCGGTTTGCATTTGTGCCGGTATGAAAATGTATGTTTGCTTTTGAATAGCCTGCATTTTCCTTTCCCTCTTCACCCTCTCTTTGACCCACCTTTACCTTGCCATATATTTTACTATTTATTTTTGCAGCTGGCTTGCTAAGAGTACAAATTTATTTTTCCCCCTTATTTATTTGGTCTTTTTAATCATTTGCAGTTATTTAAACCATTTAATAGCTATTATTTGTATGTTAATTATGAGACGGGAGGAGCAACCACCAACAATGAGGCGTTTATTAACAACTAATTGCCGCTGGCAATGCGTAGAAAAAGTCTGTCATTCCAGGTCAACGTAGCACGTTTCCATTTTTCTTTTTTTTTTCATTTGTTCTGCAGTTACTGTTATTTAATTTAATGAAAAATGATGATAATTGTTTGCTAAATTAATTGAATATTGTTCATTTTGTGTGGTTTTGCGCATAGAAATTGCCGCAGGGCAAAGAATTTTGAATGCAGCAGCAAAAACATTGATATCATCGGCAGCAACAATTACGATTAATATTAACAACTCGGCGGTAAATGGGGTCCGATTAACATCAAGGTTTATTAGTTGGTCAATTGTGTGTGGCTTGGGCTAACTCCTTCTGATTTATCATCTTTAATATAATATAAAAAAAAAAAAAAGTGCTGATTGTTTCGGTATGGAATATGAGTAAAGGGAAACCCAATTTCTCAACTGGCAAACGTAGCTTTCATGCATCCAATTAGGAACTCAAAAAAATTTAATTGGTGAAAGTTACCCCGGAAGACACTTGATAACCTATGTATCTACACAGAAAATATTATTTAAGCACTTTCAATTAAGCAAAACTATAATTTATACTTTTCATTTAGTAATAATACTATTTTTACGCTTAAAATATAATCAAAATATTACTTTTTTAACTTTAAATGTATAAAAAATATTTATTTTTTATTTCAAATATAGCTTAAATATTATTTTTACACCTTGTTTAGAAAAAAATATTTTGACATTTAAAAATTTAATCATAACATTATTTAAACGATTTAAATGAACTATAAATATTATTTTGGCATTTTAAATATTTTTAAAATCTAGTTAATACACTTTAAATTTATTAAAAGTATTATTTTACACTTCAAATTAACTAATATTTTTTATTTGTACACTTGCAGATTTAAAAATAATATTATTAGATAACTAGAAAAGCTAATGATAAGATTTTCCTCCATGTGCAGCATCTCGATTCGAAACTATCTGCCATCTGTTCATTCATCGGAGTGTAAACATCTTCCTCCTCCTTTTAGCCAAGTTTTTCTTGTGGCCACCTTTGCCTCTGCCATTCTCTATCTCTCTCACCTCATCAGCTTCGCACAGATTCCATTTCGTTTGCATTTTCCTAAGGGTGAACCACGCCCTCCCTCTCTAGCCCTTGGAACCACCTACACAACGCCCACGTGGCAGCTGGGAAAGCGCATGCCATTTATTAAGAGGCAACTATCAGTTTCGCCCTGGCAAACGGTGACCGTGTAAAATACTTTTCGAAAGTTTTCCTAAGCTAACGGGACAGGAGGAGGATCCGAGGGGGAGGGGAAAAGGAAAACCCTAGTACCGGAAAAGTGGAGGGGTCAGTTGCGTCTTGCGCTCAACTTTCGCTTGCATGCACTTTGCTCACTTTCCACTTTTCGCTCGCTCCGCCGCACAGTAGCGCCTTTTCTCATTTAGCGTTGCAAAAATCATATCTTTTGAACCAAATAAGGTAATCGAATAATTTAAACGGCATTGGACAGGTAATTGTTGTAAAATATATATATGTACTGCATAAAGTACCACGCCCACAAATACGCCTTTTTAAAGGGTATCAAAGTGAAAAAATAATTTTTTTTCAATGAAAACAATTTTTAAACAAAAATTTTTATTTAATTTTTTATGTTTATTTTTATGTATTTGCTCAAATAAAAATAATTTGAAAACTGAAAAAAAAATTTTTTTTCAATGAAAACAATTTTTAAACAAAAATTTTTATTTAATTTTTTATGTTTATTTTTATGTATTTGCTCAAATAAAAATAATTTGAAAACTGAAAAAAAAATTTTTTTTTT